>VMDO01005747.1:33468-56977 GCA_007922755.1 Pedetes capensis | reverse complement strand
TTCCCACATATGAGTGAGAACATGTGGTGTTTCTCTTGCTGAGCTTGTGTGCGTTCACTTAAAATAATTTTCTCTAATTCCATCCATTTTGCTGCGAATGACCTTACTTCATTTTTCTTGATTGCTGAGTAGTATTCCATTGTGTATATATACCATAGTTTTTTATACATTCTTCTGTTGAAGGGCACTTTGGTTGATTCCATATCCTTGCTATTGTGAAAAGTGCTGCATTGAACCTGGAGATGCAGGTGTCTGTGGTATGGTGACCCATCTCCCTTTGGGTAAATTCCCAATAGTGTTATAGCTGGGTCATACGGTAGATCTATTTTTAGTTTTTTAAGATACCTCCATATTGATTTCCACAGTGGTTGGACCAATTTACAGCTCCACCAACAATGTAAGAGTGTTCCCTTTTCCTCACAACCTCGCCAGCATTTGTTGTTATTTGTTTTATTGATTCCTTTCCCACTTCTCTTTCACAATCCTGCATTATGAAAGAAAGCAATTCTTCTAATCCATCCTGAACCTTAATTACTGCAGTACATTGTTCTCAGGAGACAGAGACCTCCTGGGTACCAAACAAAGGGACAATTTAAGATATATTTCATTTAACAATCTCAATTCTTCTACCTTCTATTATTGCAAAAGAATGATCCTCTCTGTGAGAGAGTCCCCCAAGAGCAGAGAAGAGACAATGCCAGAAGAAATACTAAAAGTGGCAGCACCTTATTTCCCACAAGTGACAAACTGTAAACCCCTGTGCCTTACCTTTCACTTCATCAGAGACAGAACTCATAAATGAAATGGCCTCCGGGATGCATGTTAACATGTGTACTTAAATATAAAAGTGGAGTCTGACTTCTTCTAACTGAGAGTTGGGCTGATTTGGCCATTTGGTTTGACAGTGAATTTTGTCTTTACTAATTTAGTCAAAAAAGGAACAAAATCTGAAACTTGAATGAGCTTAAGCTGCAGCTCCAAGAGTGGGTTTATGTATAAGCTTTTTATTTAAGAACTTCATATTCACTAGCCGGGTATGGTGGCACATGCTTGTAACCCTAGCAACTTGGGAGGCAGAGGCAAGAGGATTGCAAGTTCTAGGCCAGAGGCAGCCTGCATAATTTAGTGAGACCCTGTCTCAAAAAGTAAAAAAAAAAAAAAAAAAAAAAAAAAAAAAAAAAAAAAAAAAAAAAAAAAAAAAAAAAAAAAAAAGGGCTGGGGGTACAGCTCAGTGGTATAGCACTTGCAAAGCATGCAAGCGTGAGGCCCTGGGTTCAACCCCAAGTACTGCAAAAAAAAAAAAAAAAAAAGAACTTTGTATTCACAAAGTACATCAACAATATCTTAATTTGCCTAACTCTTTAAGAGTACATCAAGTAAAACAAGGCACTTTTATGTGAAAAAGTGACCAGATATAATTAAGTCATAGGCAAACCATTTTGATATACTTTCTAGGATTTTGAGATCTCAATTAATATAAGACTAAGAATACATTTTCTCAGTCAAGGGATTCTCCATTCTTTGTACTTAACCAAGCTGATAGACCTAGCTGAACTGTCAGCAGACAGATTAGTAAATATGATTTTTTGTGTGGTACTAGGGGATTGAACCCAAGGCCTCACACATACTTTGCCAGTGCTCTACCACTGAGCTGTACCCCAGCACATTTTGTACTTTTTATTTTGAGTTGCTGGGATTATAGACATGTGCCATACTGCCCAGCTGATAATAAAAATGATTTTTAATGTGATTTTGATATACAATTGAGAAAGAGTTAAAAGAATTGAGTATCGCTGCTATAACTCTTTCAATGCCATTTTCTATAAGAAAAGAAAAACCGAAATAGAATCAAAGCTGAACCCTATTTCATTCTAGCAATTAGTAATATTCATCCATAGACAGGGGAGTAAACTAAAAACAGAAAGCCTTACCATGTCATTAAGTGATGTATTTCCAGATACACCTGTGACCCACCTTCCAGTAGGAAGTCCAATGGCGACTGCTGCAGAGCAGTGGGTACTGGTGGAGATGGTACAGGTTCTCTATGAGCTGAATGGATCTGAGATTGAAATGTCATTAAGATATCCTTGTGCCTGTTGACACGGAACATGTGATATATTTTCAGTCTCTTGCTTACCATCTCATTCTGGAAGGAATTCTAATACTCTGGATAATTAGACCTCTTTTCTCTAAAACTTACAAATTACAAGATCTGATCTTGCAGCCAAGGAAAAGGAAGAATTGATTGAAGATTGGCAGCCAGAACCTCTTGTTCCTCCTGTCCCAAAGGCCATCCTTCTCTCAACTACAATCTCATTTCAGGCCCTCCAAGCCACAACATTGTGGTGAATGGGAAAGAATGTATACATTGTGCCTCCTTTAATTTTCTTGGATTACTATATAACCCTAGGTTTAAAGCAGCAGCTTTAGCATCTCTAAAGAAATATGGCATGGGATGTGTGGATCTCGAGGATTTTATGGCATGTTTGATGTTCATTTGGGTTTGGAAGAGTGCCTGACAAAATTTATGAAGACCAAAGAAGCCATTATCTGCTTGTATAGATTTTCAACCATAGCCATTGTGATTCCTGCTCACTCTGAGAGGGGACATCGTATTTGTGGACAGAGATGCCTGCTCTGCTATCCAGAGAGGATTACAAGTATCATGTAGTGACATTAAGTGGTTTAAACATAATGACATGGGTGACCTGGAGCGACTACTAAAAGAACAGGAGATCCAAAGAATCTGCGCAAGGCTAGTGTAACTCCATGTTTCATCATGGTAGAAGTACTGTATATGAATACTGGAACTATCTGTCTTCTTCCGGAATTGGTTAAGTTAAAATACAAGTACAAAGCAAGAATCTTTCTGGAGGAAAGCCTTTCATTCGGAGTTCTTGGGGAGCACGGCCAAGGAGTCACAGAGTACTATCGAATCAGTATAGATGATACCGAATTTATCAGTGCCAACATGGAGAATGCACTTGCTTCCATTGGAGGTTTCTGCAGGTCTTTTGTAATTGACCATCGGTGGCTCTCTCGCCAGGGCTACTGTCTTTCAGCTTCGTTATCCCCGCTGTTAGTGTCTGCTACCATTGAGGCCCTCCACATCATGCAAGAGAATCTAGACATCTTTGCAGTATTGAGGAAAAATTGCCAACAAATTCATAAAGCTTCACAAGACATTTCTGGATTAAAAGTGGTGGAGGAGTCTTTTCCCCCAACCTTTTTTCCTCCAACTGCAAGACAGCACCAGGTCTCATGGGGGGAAGTATATGAAACTGCTGCAGGAAATCATGACTCAATGCATGAACAGAAGTATCACATTAACCCAGGCATGCTACCTGGAGAAGGAAGAGAAGTCCCTCCTTCCTCCAAGCATCAGGGTAATGGTCACAGTGGAACAAACAGAGGAAGATCTGGAGAAGCTGTGTCCACCATCAAAGAGGTGGCCCAGGCTATCCTGCTGTAGGATGCGTCCAGCGCCTGGTGGCTCCTGCCAAGTCATACACAGAATGAGCTCCTCAGACCTCTCACTGGCCCGAGAGTGGCACAAAGAGAACTCAGACTTCTGGTGAGATCTCTACTGACCTGGTGGCTGTGGACCAAATGTTTGACCCAGAGAAGTATGTATGCTCATGACTTTTAAAAAGAAAATTCATGTAAAAGCCCAGGAAGTGATTTTTTTTAAGAGGACAACTAGCAACGCCAGATAGCTCATGTTTAAATTGTGCTATTGAGCACTGTTTCAATATTTTATTACACTAGTATTTTATATTCTTTGTTCTTGTCATTTAAAACCGGAGCTTCAGCTTCTCTCCCTTCTATAGTAGGAATGCTATAAACACGCCTGAATATTTTACAGAAGAATGACTTCGCAACTTAACTAAAGCTAAGGGGAACACTTCATATGTTGAGCAAAATTTACTACCGAAGGTCTGCTTCAACCATGTCTTTCCCAGTCTCCATCATATAAAGCTAAGTGGTAGCTAATATGCAAAGGAACACTTTGTGTGTGATTATTATAAATTTAATTATAATACATTTGAATCCCAGAAGTTTGCATACAGTAGATTCATGTAATACCATTTTTAACGTACGCTTCCCTAACTAGAGAATATTCATTCTGCTTCCTAAGTGGGCAATAATTTGAATCAAACCTTATTTTATTTTATTGTAATTGACTTTTACGTTTATCATGTGTTAACTTCTAATCTATTTTAAGAAGATAGCTATTGTGTTGACCCACAAATATAAATCATGTCCTTAATATTTTAGAATATGCTAAATATACTGTGTTTTGTATAGGAACATAACAGTACAGGCTTTTTCTAAGCTAAGAAAAATCGGAACTTTTCTACTTTTCATCTTATGAATTCCAGATATCTAAGAAAGATGTGAAAACACTAAAAGTAATTTTTCAGCTATATTTTAGCTGTTTTTCTTAGTGCACCAAATGAAGTGGTAAAAGGGTTTGTGATATGTGCCACATGATAGTACATAAACACAGCATCATTATTCCTTCTCTTCTTAAAAAGATAAAGGAATAAAACTGTAAAAACAAAGTCACTTTTACAATCCATGTTCATCCTAACAGGTGGTCTTCAACATCTTTTGAAATGACATGTGGTATTTTTAATGTGTAGTTTCTCTTTTGCCTGAGCAATTTCATATGTGTGTGCCTTGTGATTGCTGCTGCTTTAAAAAATACAGTACTACCCAGTGAGATAAAAAGAAAAACAGAAATTATTTCCAATAATGTTCAATTTTGTTACTTATTAAAATTTTCATTATATTTATGGATCAATTATGTAGTAAAACCTATCATACTGGATGATCTAGAAAAAATTTTAACACTTAGAGCTTTTGATCACAAGAGGTTTATAAAGTTACTTTCACTACATATGCATTTTTATTATAGAGAGTATAATAAACATAAACATATTACCATAAAAGTCTATGGGGAAGTGGAATAAAAATGCAAATTTAAGAAGAAATAGGAAATGTAAATTTTCTGAAGGCTAAGAAAGACTTGTTTTGCTTTTATAAAGCTGATGGTGACTATCAAATTGCTATGGTATTTATACTCCACTGGTTACATTAAAAGAGTAATGTTACAGTTTTATTTTATAACCTCTGAATTTTCAATATGCCATAACTTTTGCTCTCTGTAATTACTATTTAACTTTGAGATTAAAAAAAAAGATATGAAGCTGTCAGAAAGCTCCTGCTGCTCCTGGCCTTGGCTTAGCCCTTCCCCTTATCTGGATTGCTCTTCCGTTCCCTCCAGCCCAGCATATCCAGACACGGGGGGCACAGCACTGGTGTGGCCCAGCAAGAACTGTACTCAGGAGAGGATGCATGGTGTGTGAGGGGAGGGGAGGGTCACTGTCTACATCACAGCTTTGCTTGTGCTGCCCCCCCCCCCATACTGTGTGCCAAGAGCCAAGCAGGTAGGAGTCCCTGCCTTCCCTCTGCCGATGAGCACAATGATAGGGAGTGTCCCCACACACAAAATGTCCCAAGGCCTTCAGGCCATAAACCCCTCCAGAGTCCTCTGGCTTCATCAGTGATGCATGGATTCCTCTGGGTAGCAGGCTGAGGGGCCTGGGCTGTGCACTACATAGTGAAACCTTGTCTCAACACACACAAACACACACACACACACACACACACACACACGCACACCATCCATCCATCCGCCCATCCATCCACTGCCTAGCCCACCCTTACCCCAGAGCAAGTCCTGGATAAGCACTCTGCAGAGAAAGAGAGGAAGGACAGAGGCTTGCAGCCTGCTGGAGGAGACAGGTCCCATGCAGTGGCTCAGCTGGGACCCCAGAATCCACCTCCACCTCATATCTAAAGGGGCAGAAGGATAGATGCTTGAAAGGGTTCAGGTCCTAAGTTATTCACAATGCCCCGTTAGGATGAGCTACAGTGAAAGAGAGCCACCTATATGATGGAAGCAAAGTCCTAGGGAACCGCAACCAAGGAAGGATGGCTAGAGGAAGTGAGAAGGTTAGCCTAGCTTTAAAGGAGACCTAAGGCTCATGGAGGCTGCTCCTCAAGGGTTCCAATGTTTATTGTCCATGCTCTAGAATGTTCCCTCTGAGATGACAAGTTGTAACCTTGAAAATGCCAGGGATCAGCTGGAGACAGATAAAGCTGAAATTTGGAGAAATGAGGTAAAAAGGGTGGAGCAGGGAGAGAGAGAGAAAAAAAAATCCTATCTCAAATCCAGTAACCCTGCCCTGATTCATTTCATTACCAGAGATGAATGGGATTTATAAATAACAACATTGTAAGCTGAAAGTTGATCCCCTGGGAAGAGGCCATCAGCTGCCTCAGTAATTACAGATCTGCTCCCTCCCCAACTTCAGTACTGATCTTCCTGAGTACCATGGACTGACAGGCAGCACCTTCCACCGAGAAGGATGCTGTTTTGGCTGTAAAAAGCATCAGCACTGCACATTGTGGGGCAGCCCTGGCCTGGGGCCTTGGACAAAGAAGTCACAAGACCTGGATCCAGTCACACCTCCATGGCATGGCCAAGTGGGGCAGCCAGACCCACCACTCAGCCCTCTTCTCCTTGGTCGAGGTGGGCCTAGAGATGTGGGCATCCATCAACGTTCCAACCCAATTTGGCCAGTCTTCTAGGCACTGATGGCCCCCACCTAATGCAGCTGCTTGCTCCAGCCGTGCACCTCCCTGCTCTGTGTCCTCCTGTCTGGTACACTTTCTTCTCCTGTGCCCTTTGTTAACATTGCTTCCCACCTGCCCTACCATTCCTTGAAATCCTACCTCTCCAGTCCCTCCTCCATAAAGGCTTCTCTGATTCCCCATCAACTCACCCAGCTCTTGGACCAAAGATTTTCTGCCATCTTCTGAGTTTCAGTCCCCAAGCCCTTGACCTGCAATTCTCCCATGGTTACTTATTTAGTCTGATTTCCTCTCCCAGTCTGGGAAAAGGATAACCATCCCCTGTTCAACTCCATATATATGAACTGAGCTTCTTCAGGGTACTAGGCATTGTGTAGGGCACATTATGAGGGAAGAAACCATGGCCCTGCAATCAGGAATGCCCTCTACCCCCCATAGCAAAGTCAAGGCTTGCATGGCCTCACCAAGGTGTCTGAGCACAGCCTAGGGAACTGCCTTCATGGCCAAGCTCAAGGTCCTTCCTACATTTGTGCAGAATGTGACTTAGTGCCAGACAGAAGAAAGTTATTTATCTTTAGCTCAATGCAGTGGTTAGAAGGAGGTCCAGCAAATGCAGCTTGGCACTCTGACCCTGGGCATGGGCTTCCAGGGAAAGGTGAATACACTCTCTGTCATGATATTTTATCTGTCCAGAGGCTCAGACGGGTGCTAGGAGCCAAGATTCCCACTGGCCCTGCAGGGAGAACATTCAGTTCACAAGCAGCGAGCGGGTGGCTCCTAACGTTCTGAGAAGCTAGTGAAAGTTCTGGGTGTTCTCCCCAGAAAAGCGCAAAGACACATGCAACGTGTGTCTGTTTTTCACTTTCAGAGGAACCTCTGCTCTCAGAAGCCCATATTCTGACCTCAGAAGATCCATATTCTAGGCTTGCTGTGAAATCTGGAAATGGGAAATCTTCCAGGGACCAGGGTGAAGGTGGGACACACACCTGCAGGGCTGCCAGGTCTGAGGTCCTAGGGGAGCCCAGGAAGGCTAAAAGCTGGGACTCCAGGGGGAAGTGATGGGGGACTCTACTATCCATATACTTTCTAGCATAAGAAAATCACCGGGCAACATCTTTATTTCTGACATATTCATTATATCAGTCATGTTTTATTTACATGTTTATTTATTCCTTTTCATTTTAGAAAGTATGTTTATTGGCCCGGCGTGGTGGTGCATGCCTGTAATTCCAGCAGCTCGGGAGGCAAAGGTAGGAGGAACGTAAGTTTGAGACCAAAGGCAGTCTGCGTAATTTAGCAAGACCCTGTCTCAAAAAAAAAAAAAAAAAAAAATGGGTTGGAGGCGGCAGCTCAGTGGTCCAGCACTTGCAAAGCATGCAAGAACGAGGCCTTGAGTTCAACCCCAAGTATAGCCAAAAAAATAAAAGTATCTTTATCTACTTTGTCTCTTTGGCCCTTTCTACCTTTCTATTATTTCCATTAGTAAGCAGACACCCATAAATTTGATAATTATCATTGTCATCATAACAGCTAATATTTAGGAATTCATTTGCAGTCTTAAAAGCACTTTCCTACAAAAGGAAAATCATGATTATGAGTCATCATTAAGGCCCATAAGTCAATGCTGAGAAAAAGATAACTTTTTTCTTTTGTAATAAGCAATTTTCAGTATGTTTATTAACTTTGACTCTCAAGGTTTACCTCCTCTTCCTCTCATAAATAAATTTTGAACCACGTTTTTGGATAAATTACTCCCTTACTGACCCAATTAGAGAAACTGAAACCAACCAGAGTATCTACATGCAAATATTTTTGCACCCCAATACGATGATTCTTAAGATTTAGTTGGAAAGATTCCCTAGACAAAAAACATTTGCAACCTTTAAATTTTTTTTAAAAAATATTTTCCCATTTAATAGCAGATTCTGCGGAAAACATTTTGGCACCTCAAGTTGTCTTGTTGCTAATCAGCTATTATTATAGGGGTTCATACCAGATTCAGGTTCCAAAAGCTCTTTATCTCAGTTACATAAGCAGAATGGCATTTCAAATTCTCATTCCTAAGAGCCATTAGTCACCAGTGTAACAAAACAACGCTCTGTACCAATAAAATTTAATGTTCAAATAAAAAATGCTTGTTTACATGCATTTTCATTTATCTCTCTGTGTAAAAGAAACCATGTTATCATGAGATATTCTCCTTAGCTCAGTGGACACCCCCTCCCTACTTTTTTGCCTCATGTGAAGCCACCCCATCCCACTGTCATTACCCCCGTAAAGAAGTCAGACATCCAGGAGGGCCAGGTAGACTCAGTCCGGTATAAGAACTACTTCTAATAAGCAGGTAGTTGTTGGGATGAGCTTTGTCACATCTCTGCCCCAAAACTTACCCCCTTTGTGGACCTTGCAAGAGGGTCCCTCCCCTCTAAACAAATAATAAAAACAGATTTACAACCAGATTTATGTATTATTGACAAAGAGTGGAGTTTCTTTTCTCTCTCTCTCTCCCTCTCTCTGTCTGTCTTTCTCTTTCTCTCTCCTTCTCTCTCTCTGTCTCTCTCTGTCTCTCTCTCTCTCTCTCTCTCTCTCTCTCTCTCTGGAGGGGGACTAAACCCAGTACCATTTACTTGCTAAATATGCTCTCTACAACTGAGTTACACCCTCAGCCACTCTCTCTTTTTAATATTTCTTTCTTTTAATCCTCAAGTCCAGAAGAACCCTTCATCAAAACAACTGCTTATTAAATTTAACTTTTTACTTCATTCAAAATAATTAAATCCTATGAGGTAGGGCAATAGCTTGGTTTAAACCACTATAGCTCTATTTGATATCTTCAGGTTAAAATTTCCTTTTTCATCTAATTTAAACTTCCTATTATAGCATTATTCAATTTCTGTCTGTTACTAGGTTTGATATATTTCTCACACACATTCAGAATGCACACAGCATAATGCTGTAAACCTAATATTAGGTCATTCATAGACTTATGTGTTTAGCAAACATAGGAAAGGGTATCTAGAGTTCAGGGTGGAGTTTCTTACAGATAATACTTTTCTGTCTTTACTATCAACAAATATAAGTGTTGTACTAAGTAATATTTTATTCTACTAAGAGCTTAAAATTTACTTCATAGTTGTTTAAATGATTTATTAGGCTTATTAATTAGACACAAAGCCTTAACAAATAAAAATAATTAAGCTTGATAGTAACAAAGAGGGACCATGAGGTCAGAGAAATATGTCCTCGAATCTGTCTCTTGTGTGTATAAACAAGTACACCACCACAAATTCTTCTTTTTCCTTGCCTGAAAGCCTTGCAAATCCTAGACAAACTGCTTTCCTGTCAGAGTTCAGAAACAGAATGAAAAACCAAAACTAAGCTGACACCATTTTTTGCCCATGATGTAATTTTCTGTCTTCCAAAGCCCGTGGGTCTGATTTTGATGTCAGAGTGCGTAACTCCACAGTGACAGCCCCAAACGTGTTTTAAGAGGGAAATAACCTTTCAGCTCCACAGCATTCATTTTCCCCATGAAGACAAATATAGCCCGGGCTGAAATCACTTAGTGTCAATCAAGGTAACCAGATCAGCTCAGCGTTAATAATGAATTTGGTCATGTGCCCCCACGGAGAGAAAAGTGTGAGATAGCTGAGCACTTGTTCCATGTGACACCCACCTGCTTCTCTGTCAGGCCACAGTTCTCCCAGCCCAGCTGGGAAGCAACAGGGTAATTTAATCTGCCACCCACTCTAATTGCTAAACTGAGAGAATTATCAGGGTTGCCAGAAACTGGCTTTCAGAGCACTGGGTCCAGGGTTGGTAACTGACACGTAAAGCCATCCCAGGAGTTGTCATGAGGGAGGTACCCAGGTTTTATGGGGTCTAATTCTTATATACTTGAGATCTCTGTTTAAGAAAAAGAAATGCAAAATTACAAATACAAAATGTGGAGCAGGGCCTTAGAAAGGACCCGGTGCAAGTTAGAACCCTGAACGCTTGAGCTCCTTTAGTATCGTGGAGAAGCCATCTCTGGTTGCCATGGAAACTGAAAGTTCATTAGCCTCTTGTCGGTACCTTGGATTCTGGATGGCCTGATTCTTTGGCAGTACTTTTCCATGTCTTCTTATGTGAAGATGGACAATATAATATTATTTTTGGTGATGGGTCATACCATACCAACCTCTCAGCCCATCTCAGATAAATGTAGGATTATGCTTCTGACAGGCACCAATCACCACTTGCTATGCTCTGGTTGTTCTCTATGATGTCAACTTTAGAAAGTTAAGGATATATTCCAAGAACCCTTAGTTTCTTCTTTATTACCTTCAATAAAACCTCTGAAGAAAATGATCACCAGAAGCAAAATAGTAGAATGGAGTCAGTGGAGGGTTATTAAACAGTCAATTTTTAAACAAATCCAAACACTGTCTGTCTTATTTAGGTATTTATAAGCATACTAAAAGCACTATTACCACTAATGAGAAAAATCAAATAAAATGTATTCCCTAGGATGTCATGTTGGTTCAACATTTCAAAACACTGTTATGTTAATAGACTAAACGAGAAAAAATTATATGATCATCTTAACAGAAGGAAAAAATTACTTTATGAAATGTAACACCCATTTCCAACAAATTCCACCCAAGCTGAAAAATGGAAGAAAATTTTTTCCTTGATATAGAGTGCAGCTAGAAACTTGAGCAAATATCATTCTTCCAGATGCAACAAGAGATTTATTCCTTCTGCTGTTAGGAATAAGATAAGGATGCCCACAACAGTTAATCCACATTGACCTGGAAGTCCTAGACAATTAAATGATGAGGAAGAGAAATAAAAGATTTGAAGAGAAGAAACAAAACTGTCAGTATTTGTAT
Source organism: Pedetes capensis (assembly GCA_007922755.1). Taxonomy (NCBI): domain Eukaryota; kingdom Metazoa; phylum Chordata; class Mammalia; order Rodentia; family Pedetidae; genus Pedetes; species Pedetes capensis. The sequence continues at coordinate 45,440 of VMDO01005747.1, read as the reverse complement.
AAAACAGAATTATGTGCCTAGAAAATCTAAGAAAATGATCTATAGTAAACAATTGGAATCACAAAATTGATTCAGATAAGTCAAGCACAATATTAACATGAAAATTACACCTTGCTTCTAATCTATAGTAAGGACTACAAAATGTCAAAAAACAAGATCTATCCAAGAAAAACCTAAAATTATGAAAATACCTAAAAATATTCAAGATCTAACTGAAGAAAAATAATAAAATTTTATTAAGACAAAGGAAAACCCAAATGAGTGGAGAAAATGTTCTGGTATCTGGTTGAAAAGACTTGGCATTGTAAAGATACTCATTCTCCCTAACTCATTCTATAAATTCAGTGAAATCATAATCAAATTCCCAGTGGGATTTTTCAAATAACTTGTAAACTGGTTCTAAAATTCTTCTAGAAGAGAAATGTGAAAGAATATCCAAAGACACGTTGAAGCAGTGGATCTAAAAGAGAGAGCATGCTGTTCTGAGTCTCCGAAGTAGACCTGGAGAGGCTGGCTTGAGGATGAGTGAGAAGGATATACAGACACAGAGTACATAAATTGCATGTGGCTCCGTGACCTTGAAGGACACGAGACTGCATTAAGCATGAGAACACAGCTTCTTGGTTTTCCTAACTTCACCATGAGAGACAGGCTTGAGTGCTGGCCATGATCAGCCTGCCAGGAGAAACCTCCAGGTAATAAGATGTCCTGAACAGGGTTTTCTGGAGTATGGAGGTCCCAGCCAAAACACGTCTAAACTCCAGAATGGTTTTATAAAACCGCTTTTGGCAAACCACATTACCCAGACCTATTATCAAGTTCAGTTTCTGCTATATTGTTATCATGCACCATTGCTGCACTAAACACAAATGAAATGATAATAAGCAGGCATCACACATGCCTGGTTGCCCAGACCATACAAGAGGCTATGTGGCATGCCTGGCTATCATCACTATTTATCATCAAACCCATACTCTGTCAGAGTACTTCAGAAATATAGATAAGCAGGTTGTCTTTTTTAGAACTCCCTTTTCAAAGTTCAGGTAGGCATATCATTCATCTACTAGGAGGAACTATGCAGGAGAAGCCCAGTCATTGCCTATCACAATATCAAAACATAATATAAAGCAATGGAAAATGAAACATTGTGATATTGGCATAAAGATTTAAAAAATAGTTTAATAGAACATAAAAGGGAATCTAGAAGCACAGCCATGAATATGTGGAAACATAATACAAGATAAATGTGGCATTTCAAATAATGAGGAAAAGATAGACTATTCAAAGAATGGTATTTGGAGCAATTTATTACCCATTTGGGAAACTTAATTGACATCACTCCTTTTAACTATTCAAAAATATAAGTTCCAGAGGATTAAAGACCTAAACACAATGCAAAACTATAAAACATAAGAAGAAAATATTGGAGAAAATGATGTAGGCAAAGCCATTATAAACCCTACAGAGGAAAAAGTGGTTATATTTCACTTTGACAAATTGTAAAACTGTCAAAAGAAATCACCATAAACATATTAAAAGTAACAGAATAGGAAAAGATACTTGTTTCATTTTAAATGGGAAATTAGTATTCAAGATAGGTGAAATACTCCTTCAAGAAAAAGACAAGTGGCCCAGTAGAAAAGTGGGTGAAAAGCTGGACACAGTGGTGCACACCTGTAAACCCAGTGCCACAGGATGCTTACAGGTTTGAGGCCTGGGACAATCTGTACAATTTAGCAAGACCCTGTCTCAAAATAAAAGTCTTAGCTAGGGCTAGGGATGTAGCTCAGTGTTGGAGCAGTTGCCTAGCACAAGGGATCAATCTCTAGTACCACAAAGAGGTAGAAGGGGGAGGAGGAGAAGGTGGAGAAGGGGGAGGGAAGAGGAGGGGGAGAGGAGGGGAGGAGGAGGGGGAAGAAGAGAAGAGAAGAGAAAAAAAGAAAAATAGGTGAATTGGTAAATCATGTAAGACAAACTAAACAATAGTGAATATTTTTCACTTGTGTTCTACAATACTTTTGTCTGAAAAGAATATTTTTCTTCCTTCATTTCTGAAAGATATTTTTGTGTGATATAAAATTACAGTTTAACAGGTATTTCCCGCCCCCTTGCTCTGAAGATGTCACTCCATCATTTTCTGGACAAATCTGCTATAAATTCTACCTTTATCTGTATATAATATAGTGTCTTTATTCCCAGTGTCCTCAAATTTTCCTCTTTGTCTTTGGTTTTCAACAGTTGAAATATGAAATGCCTAGGATATTTTGTTTTGTTTTTTTATTTATTCTGCTTGGTATGCTCTGAGCTTCTCGGATCCATGACATCATGTTTGTAATTATTTTTGGAAAATGTTAAACAATTATTTCTTTAAATATTTCACTTTACTTTTTCTCTCGCTTCTTCTACAATTGTACTTTACATGTATGTTAGATTATTTGACACTATCCCTCAGAGTTTGCATATTCTTTTCTATTTTTCTATTTTGCACCCTTTTCTTTTAGTGATTCAGTTTGAATAATTTCCATTAATCTTCTTCTTGTTCATTTACTCTTTCATTGGCTATATCAAATCTACTAATGAGCCTACGGAAAACCTTCTTCACCTCTCTTGTCTTTCATTTTATATTTTTCTTGTCATTTCCATCTCTCCATGCTAATAATCCATCTATTATTGCACATTGTCCACCTTTTCCATTAGAGACTTTAACATGCAACCCACAGTTATTTTAAATTCTCTGATTATTCCAACATTGCTGTTATATCTGGTTCTGAGTCTGTTGCTTATTTCAACTCCTGTATTTTCCCTTGCTTTTTTGTATTTTTCATAATTTTGTTGTTGTTGAAAACCAGGCAAGTTCTATATGAAGAAATGAAGGCAAGTAATTTTTAATGTTCCAAAGTGAGCATTCTTTCCCTCTAGTAGGCCTCTGCTATGGGGATCTGAGTCAATCTGTTCAGGAGATGCCTTGTGCAGACACTGTTGTTTTTCTCCCTAGCATAATTTCTTCTTTCCTCCTTGCAAAAAACTCCAATTATTCAAATGGGAGTGGTGATGACTTTAGAAAAGAAAGGGCCTTCCTCCAGCTTCAGAAGATGAATCATCTTTGGTTTACGCTAATTACAGAAATCTGAGTCCCCTTTTTCAATGATTGGTTTTAAGGTAGGCATGTGACTGAGTTCACACCAGTGACATGTAAAGTGAAAATTTCAAGGAAGAGTCTGGGAAAGATTCTCCCATCCAAAGAAGAGAGACATGGAAGAGCTTCTCATTCCCTTCTACCCTCTCCACCTTCTTGCTATGTGGTATATGAGGTTTTAAGCTGTGAGGCCCCCTGTGAATGTAAATAAAACCAAGGGAACCCTGGAGAAAATGATCCATGGCATTGACATGATTGAATGCCCATACAAGTCACCCATGAAATCACCTGTCACTGAATTTTATATTGTTTGAGAAAATGAAAAATCCTCTATTGCTAGTCTCACTTCTTATACGGGAATATAATACTTCCAGAAGAATATAGTTCTTAAAAAGCATCCACTGACAGAATGAACATACGGCTCCTGGCTAAGCTTCTGCTTATCCATACCAATGTCCTTACCATTCCTCCATTCCTTCATCTCCTGTATGCCCCAGCCATCCTGATTTCAGTGCTCCTTGACTTACACATGCCATTCACTCTGTTTGTCCCTCAGACAAACAGCCTTCTCCAACTCCTTTGCCTGGCTGAGTCTTGCCTAGGTTTTCAGTGTCCCTCAGGGCATTGCCTTCTCTAGGAACCTCTCTGGCCCCCTGAGAACAGTTAAGTGGCTCTCTAATGTTCTCTCATAGCACCCAGTACTGTCCCCTAAATAGAACTTGCCACACTGAGTGGTTATTGTCCCTCACTAGAGGGACTGTGATTACTGTGATTACTATTAAGAGCAAATATAAGCCCTGCAAGACAGGGACCATGTCTGTTCAGGTCACTGCAGTATTCCTGCACAGAACCCAGGGCCTCACATGTGGTGAGTCAACAATAAATATATGTTGAATAAATGAGTGAAATCTTACCATCTAGAAAGGAAAAGAAAGCATACACATAAAATAGAAAGTCAGGATATGCTAACTATCAATGAACTCCCACTAAAGCTCAGGGGAGTTGGTGGAGTAACTGGGGAATGATTGCCAGAGGAGGTGGCAGTGAGCTGGACCTTGTAGGAATAATACCAGAAGGAGGAGGGTATTTTTGCCAGAATGAAAGTCAAGTTTTCAGAAATGAAAACAGGAGGGGATAAATCACTAAGGCTGGATCCCAGATTTCAAGTTAGGTGAGTGTAAGCAATAAAGTTGGACAAAATGTAGATTTTACACATCAGCCTAAAGGGTTTGATTTTTTATGTAATATGCAAAATGGAATCCTTTAGTGATTCTGAGTGGAGTAGTAGCATATGATGGGCTGAGGTTTAGCTCAGTTGGTAGAACACCACTCAGCAATCTCTGAGGTCCTGGGTACGATTCCCAGCACCGCAAAAATGGGAGAAGGATGTGGCAATCCATTCCTGAGGCAATTCCGAAACAATCAATCATTGAAAACCCAATGAGGGTCGCTATGAGTCATACACAACTCAACATCACCTAGCAACAACAATAACAAGTAGCATATGACAAATGGAGCTTCAGCATACCTAATCTGAGACAGTATAAGATGAATGGGACCACATGGGATGGAGCCACGGTGACCAGTGAGGCAGGCATTGTTATATTCCAGCATGTGTGCAGAAGGGGGACTATGCATCTGAGTAATGCTTCCTCTACCAGTTTTAGGCATTGATTATGGAAAAAGGCTGTGATTACTATAAAGAGGAAATTTTTAAAAGGACCAATAGAGAAAAAAATTAGGCAAAAATTATTCTCTACTTTGAGCCAGCAGACAAGAGATCAAGAAGCAGACTCAGGAAAAGAAGGAAGGTTGAGCTAGGAGAGGGGCACATGCCTGTAATCACAATGTTGCAGGAGGCAGAAACAGGAGGATTTCGAGTTCAATGCCAGAGGTAGCCTGCATAACTTAGTAAGATGCTGTCTCCAAATAAAAAAATGAAAAATGGACTGGGAGTACAGCCCAGTGCTAGAGTATTTGCCAAGTATGCATGAGGCCCTGGGTTCAACACTCAAGTACCAAAAAATAAAAATAATTTTAAAAAGGAGGAGGAGGAAGGGCCTTAGGCAACTTTCTCACAGACAAAAATAAAATCTTATTGTCATCCACTTCCGCTGAGGCCGAGGAGAAACTTGGTTCATTTTGCAAAGCCCAATGTCGTTCATGATGTGTAGTGTTTTCCAGTGCAAGATAAGTTTCTTGCTGTAACTTTTTTTCAAACCACAAGTGAAGGTCAAAACAATACCAAAGTGGGTGAGAGCGCTTTTCTCCAGGAATGTCTTTTAAAAGGGGGTAAAAGGAGAGATAGTCAAGGAAGACTTTTTTTTCATCCCACAGTACTTTAATTATGGTAACAGTTTGAAAATTCCCAACACCTTCCATGTGAGGTGATCAAAAGCAATTTTATTGCACTCATTCTTTTATTTATATGCAGAAAATGTCTTTGGATTTCAGTAAAGAAGTGAAATTTATTAGATATTTGCATCAAAGCTACCAACTCATCTACCTGACAGCAAGTCATATTTTACCAAAAATGAAGCCTTAAAATTTTGCTGTCATAAGGTTTCCAGTGCCCTTGTAGTATTTTAGCATTCCTGCCAAGCTCGCCAAGAGGGAAGGCACCTTGAACTTTCCTGACCCTATTGTGTCAAATACATCTTTCGTGCGCTTCATACCTTGTCTCGGTTCTTTTTGACAGTCAGGTCTGAGGCTTAAGAAATTCTTCACAGGAAAGCCCTCAAAACATGGGGCGTACCTTGCACTCACATCTGGAGCCAGACACCAGATCCTGCCCTCGCAGATCAGCTGCTGGCTTTTCTTGATAGAAAGGACAGAATGGCTATCTCCTGACCTTGGAGCTGGCTCTCCTGGGTCCTGCCTCTCCTTTTCCCTTACCTGAATCCTTGTTGGTTCTTTAGGAACCCCCTCTTCCTTCTGGGGCTCAGAGTCTTTGGACAGTCTGTCCCTGAGATGATAGGAACCCACAAATACTTCTTCAACCAAACTAGCCTCCCCATTAGGGCTCAGCCAGCTGAGATCCACATTGTTGGGCCCCAACTTGTGAAATCAGATTGCTTCACTACTAAGGAATATGAATATATTTTAATATTGAAGCTCAATTGAACCTGAATCTCTGGGGATGAGGCTCAGAGATCAGTTCAGTTATCAAAGCAGTCCAGATGATTGTGATTTGCAGCCAGGGTTCAGAGGCACTGGTTATACATCTGACATTGATCATCTCACACGTTCCATGATTCTATGGGGCACTAATGGATCACTAGGATATACCACCTCCCTTTCCTTCCATTCACAGACACCTAGAAACATGATGGCTAATCCTAGAATGGCAAAGACCTGTATCAATGGCTTAGCAGTGGTTGGCTAGAGTCTGTGGTGAGCTTTGCAGCAGTCTCTGGGCAGAATGGGAAGGGGCTATAATCAACTAGCAGTGTCTGCTGTGAGCTATGGGGAGAGAGAGGGACTGGAGACTTTTCCCAACCTGTCCTATTGCAAACAGAGTCCCAAATGGGGAAAGATCTCAGATGCTGACATAAAACGGTACTGTCCCTTGTTTTAGGTATACATTGCTGTGTAACAACATTTCAAATTGTGGTGCCTCAGAACAGCCTTGCACTCGTGACATTGCAATTGGGACAGGATTTTCAGGAGAGCTCATCTCTCTTCTAAGTGGTGTTAAGGCAGGGATTGTGTTTAGCCCTGGAGGATCCAAGATGGTTTCACATTCCCATGTCAGGCACCTTGGCTGCGGAGGCTAGAATACTGGGGTGCTGGTTGGGGGTCCCTTTCCAACAAGGTAATCAAATGTCCTTACTTGGTGCTTCAAGGCTCTAAGATAGTAAAAGTGAAAGCTATCATACCTCTTAGGGTCTTTACAAGCCAAAACAAGTCATGAGATCACCCAGGTTCAAGGAGAAGAGAAATAGACTCCATTTCTTGCTATAAGGCCTACCACACACACTGAGGGAGGGGAGGTATTATTGGCAGCCATCTCTGTAGGCAGTTTATCATACTCCTTACACAGCCCATCCACCATCCCGTGGTGTGTCTACTGCCCTGAAAATCATATTATAAAAGAAATAAAAGGAGTATGTTGATATTTCTGATTATCTATCTCTAATTTAAAATTGTGGAAATATTGGTATCACCATATATATGCATATTATACCTACAAAACCATATATTTATAATACTGCTTTAATTTATATCTAAAATATTGTGAAATGTGATAATTGGTTACATTTTAGTAACAGATAATATTGTTGAATTTTAGCCCATTTATATCCCTTGGAGGGATTGTATTCTGTTGTATTTAAGAATATAATTGAAGCCAGGCACCATGGCACACACCTGTAATCCCACCAACTCAGAAGCCTGAGGCAGGAGGATTGCAAGTTCAAAGATAGTGGCAGGCTGCGTAACTTAGCAAGACTCTCTCTCAAGATGAAAAAATATAAGCTGGGCATAGTGGCGTACACCTGTAATCCCCAGTGGCTTGGGAGGCGGAGGCAGGAGGATCACAAATTTGAGACCAGAGGCAGTCTGTGTAACCTTGTCTCAAAAAGTAGCAAGATCTTGTCTCAAAAAGTAAAAAAATGGACTGGGGTACAGTTCCGTGGTCCAGCACTTGCAAAGCATGCAATTGTGAGGCCCTGGGTTCAAACCCCAGTACCACACACACAAAAATAAATAAATAAATAAATAAATAAATAAATAAATAAATAAAATTTTAAACACTTGGAATTATGAAATTAAAAATATAGAAGGATGGTAGTTTCCCTCCAGAGTATTGTCATCGTGGACTCAAACTGGCAGACAGGCTCATCAGTGTCAGTTTCTGGAGATAGGACACGGCAGTGTGGTTTAGAACAGGAAGCAGAAGCAGTGGCTTCAAACCCACTTCTTCCAGGAAAGAACATCTCCAACCCCACTGCAACCCCCCTTGTGCTACAAATCTTTAGCTTGACTATTTCTTCCCTGGAGCCCTGCTTACTTTTTCAAGTCATTTGTACCCAAGCATGCCATATGATCCCCATTTTAAGAACAAAAGAATGTCCCAAGTGAACTTGAGGATGAACTTGAGGCAGGGAGTGCTTGAGGACCGATGAGAAGCTGGTGAGGCCATCTATCTGGGAGTGTGGTAGAGTGTTGGGGTGACAGCACTGATGGTAAAAATCCCTATGTCCTCTAACCATGCCCAGGATGCCACAGTGGGTCCATTTAAGGGACAGCCAGCTACCCCTCTTATCCAGAGACCTCACTTCTAATTCAGAACTGTGTCCTCATAAATGATGTGCTGGAATCTGGGAAAGAGAGATGGAAAATATTGGTCATAGAATCTACACACATAGTTTCAGTTTTCAAAGTCCTTCGGCACACTTTGTCTTAGTTACACGGCATGTTTTGCAGTTGGGAAAACAGACGGAAAGATAAAGGTCATCTAGTAAATAAGTACAGAGCCAATCCTCAGACCAGGTCTTTAGATTCCTTAGCTAATGTTCTTTGCACTGTGACCAATAGTATATACTCTTCACTGACCCTAAAACTCTCCAAGTGTCCACTATGCTAGTCTTGGATCCAGAGGGCCATTGCCAAACAAAAAGGATAATGAAATATGTTTAGAACAGAGACTCCAGAGGAGGCAGATGCACCCATGGTGAAAATGATATGGAAGTGAGAGCCAGGAAACTTGAACTGAAGTCTCACCATTATCACCAGGTCACAATATGACCTGCAGGCCTTAGTGTCCCACCTGTGAAATAAAGACAGAGTGTTCAAGATGATTTCCCAAGGGCCTATCCACCTCTATCTTTCTTCACTTCCTTCACTGTCTGCACATAGCTTAATTATTTTAGTCAGCTGCTGTTTTTGGCCATCAGTGAGTGCCCAGTTCCATTCAAAACAGAACGGAGCTGACAGACTGTGCCATTAGAGCTGGAATCTTAGCATCAGGGACACAGCTCAGGCATGTCTGGATTTCAACTGAGTTCCTCTCTTCAATGTAAGCTAACCTTGAAGCGCCCAGTATTTCCATGTCCCACTGCGGGATCTGCTTTGTATCCTGAAACCGGATACATGTCTCCCTATTAATATCCTCACATTATCTGAATGCATTTTAAAAGCACACCATGCTTGGCAAACTGGGAGCCTGTCTTTGTTATTGTTGGTTGGAGTCTTGCATACTTGACTGAAAAATTAGCACCAAATGCAGCTTTATCTGATCAGGAAAGCATGAAATAGAAAGAATGGGTAAATTTCCTTTGCAAAAAAAGACAGGCTTGGATGTTTTTTTCATGCTGGGGATTTGCATGGACTTGACTGAATGGTACCACTGGTTCTTATCAAGCAAACTGAGTGGAATGAGGTCATAGGGAGAGAGTGGGGCAGGCAATGATTACAACAGAGCCAGAATTTACTGCCCAAGGGAAAGGGTATAGGACAATGATCAAGTCAATGAGATTCCCTAATCCACTTTTTCAGTTTTCAGAGTCTGTACATTCTTTATTTCATTCTATCCCCATAGCATCGAGGACATGACCAGGGCCTAGATGATTATCTGCAGTGACAGGAAGCTGGAGGCCAAGGTCAAATGGAAGGCAGGACTAGAACTCAGGTTTCCTAGCCCCTTCCCCAGCGCTCTCTCCTCCATACCTGCTTCCACAAACATTTGGATTCAAAAGTGAATTTCATGAAGACAGAGACTACCTTACTCAGGGCTTGGCGAACAAGTTCAAGAATTATGTATTGAGTTTCTTGAACTCTAGCTTGACTAAAGAAAGAGACTGGCCATTATCAATTTACTCAAGGAGAGACAGAAACAAGTCAAAGTCCTGACAGTGCCTAAAGACTTTTAATCTGTCCCCGGTTGTGTCTCTGTCCTCACCTTTCTCTACTTGCCCCATTGCTCACTTCACCCTGGCCCCTCTGGCCTTCTTGCTGTTCTTTAAACCTGCCTCATGTTCTTTGCACTGGCTGTTCCCTCTTTCTAGAACACTCTTCCCCAAATACTCTCTTGAATAACTTCCTCTTCTCCGTCAAACCTGTGCTCAGATATTACCTTCTCTATAAGTCCAGTCTCAAACATTCTATATGACCATGTAACTTAGCTTCCACTCCAATATTTCTGATAATTAACCCTACTATGATCTATTCAATGGCATTTTTTGCCTTCTGTATATATTTCTTATAGGTTATGATTGCTAGTTATTGTCTTATTGTTGTTGTTGTGAGGTGCCATCAGTTGGGTCTGACTCATAGTAACTCTATACAAAACAAAATGAAACACTCCCCAATTCTGTGCTAGGCACACATTTTTATGTTTAAGTCCATTGTTGCAGATACTGTATCAATCCATCTAGTTGAGGGTTTTCATTTTTTCATTGACCTGGCACTCTCCCAAGCATGATATCCTTCTCCAGGGATTGGTCCTCCTGACAACATGTCCAGAATACATAAGACACAGTCTAGCCATCCTTGCTTCTGGTTGCACTTCTAGGACAGATCTATTGAGTCTTTTGGCAGTCCATGGTATATTCAATATTCGATTCCAGCACCATAATTCCAAAGTATCAATTCTTCTCCTGTCTACCTTAGTCAATGTCTTGCTTTCACATCCATAAGATGCAACTGAGAATACAATGGCATGAGTCAGGTGCGCCTTTATCTTCAAGGTGACATCTTTGCTTTTCAACACTTTAAAGAGGTCTTTTGCAACAGCTTTTCCCAGTGCAATGCATCTTTTGATTTCTTGACTGCTGCTTCCGTGGGTTTTGATTGTAGAACCAAGTAAAGAAAAATCATAGACAATCTCCATCTCTTCCCCATTTATCATGAAGTTCCTTACTGACCCAGTTGTAATTATTTTTGTTTTGTTGATGTTGAGTCACAATCAATACTGAAGGCTGTGTTCTTTGATCTTTCTCAGTAAATATTTCAAATCCTCTTCACTTTCAGCAAGGAGAGTTGTGTTATCTGCATAATGGAGGTTTTAATGAGTATTCCTCCAATCCTGATGCCACGTTCTTCTTCATAAAGTCTATCTTCTTGGATTATTTGCTCAGCATAGAGATTGAAGTGAAATAATACAGCCCTAACACATACCTTTCTTGATTTTAAACCAGGCAGCATTTCCTTGTTCTACTTGAGTGACTGCCTCTTGGTACAGATTACTCATGAGTACCATTAAGTGCTCTGGTATTCCCATTTTTCCCAGTGATAGCCATAATTTGTTATGATCCGCACAGTCAAATGCCATTTCACAGTCAATAAAACATAGATAGACATCTTTCTGGTATTCTCTGCTTTTGGCAAATATCCATCTGACATCAGCAATGATGTCCCTGGTTCTGCACCCTCTTTTGAATCTGGCTTGATTTTCTGACAGTTCCCAGTCCCTGTACTGTTGCAGTTGCTTTTGAATGATCTTTAGCAAAATTTTGCTTGCATATGTTACTAATGATATCATTCAATAGTTTCCACGTTCAGTCGGATCCCCTTTCCTGGGAATAGGCACAAATATGGATCTCTTCTAGTCAGTTGGTCAGGTAGCTATTTTCCAAATCTCTTGGCATAAACAAATGAACACTTCCAGTTCTGCATCTGCTTGTTGAAACATCTCTATTGGTATTTCATCAATTCCTGGAGCTTTGTGTTTTACTAATTCTTTCATGACAGCTTCCATTTCTTCCTTCAGTACCAGTGGTTCCTGATCATATGCAGCCTTTTGAAATCATTAGTAATCTACCAATTATTTTTGGTATAAGGACTCTGTATGTTCCTTCCATCTTCTTCTCTTTTTTTTTTTTTTTTTTTTTTTTTT
>VMDO01005747.1:14730-33368 GCA_007922755.1 Pedetes capensis | reverse complement strand
CAACAACAACAAGGGGCTGAACCCAGGGCCTTGTGCTCACATGCTTTGTAAGTGCTGGACCACTGAGCTGCACCACCAGCCCTTTTTTTTTTTTTTTTTTTTTTTTTTTTACTTTTTGAGACAGGGTCTTGCTAAGTTACACAGACTGCCTCTGGTCTCAAACTTGCAATCCTCCTGCCTCTGCATCCCTAGCAACTGGGATTCCAGGCATACGCCACCACGCCCGGCTTCTTCCATCTTCTTTTGAGGTTTCCTGGGTTGCTTGATATTTTCCCTGAAGAGTCTTTCACTATTGCCACTCAAGGCTTCTTCAATTCCATAAGCTTGAGCAAAACAGAGCTTGTTGTTCCCATCTAATTTTATATGTCCACCCCTTTGCATATGTCGTTATAATATTTGATTTTGTCTTCTCGAACTACTCTTTGAAATCTTCTGTTTAGATCCTTAACTTCATCATGTCTTTCTCTTACTTTAGCTGTTTGATGTTCAAGGACAAGTTTCAGAGTCTCTTTTGACAGGCAATTTGGTGTTTTCTTTTTTCCTGTCCTTTTAATAACCTTTTGATTTCCTCATGAATGATGTCTTTGATGTCATGCTGCAACTCTTCGATCTTCTATCAACAGTGTCTAATGCCTAAAACTTGTTCTTGAGGTGGTCTCTGAATTCAGGTGGGATAAACTCAAGGCTCCTGTAGACTTGTTCTAATTTTATTCAGTTTCAGTTTGAACCTGCATATGACCAGTTGATGATCTGATCCACAACCAGCACCTGGTCTTATTCCAACATTTGATATTGAGCTTTTCCATTGTCTCTTTCCACAAATGTAGTCAATTTGGTTCCTGTTGTTCCATCTAGTAAATTCCATGCACATAGTCCCTTGTTTATGTTGGTGAAAAAATGTATTTTCAATGGAAAGGTCATTGGTCTGACAAAATTCTATCATACAATCTCAGGTATCCTTTCTGTTACCAAAGCCATCTTTTCCTACTACTGATCCTTCTTTGTTTCCAACTTTTGTATTCTAGTCACCAATAATTATCAATACATCCTGATGGTATATTCAATCTATTCCAGATTGTAAGAGCTGGTAAAAATCTTCCTTATCTTCATTAGTGGGCTTAGTGGTAGGTATGCAAATTTGAATAATAGTCATATTAATTAGCCTTCCTTGTAGGCATAGGGATATGATTCTATCACTGACAGCATTGTACTTCAGGACAGATCTTGAGAAGTCTCTTTGATGATGAATGCAACCCAATTTCTCTTTGTCATTCCCAGCATAGTAGACCATATGATTATCTGATTCATAATGGACCATGCCTGTCCATTTTAGCTCACTGATGCCTAGAATGTCGATATTTATGCACTCCATTTACCTTTTGACAATTTCTAATCTTCCTAGATTCATACTACATACATTCCATGTTCCAATTATTAATGGATATTTACAGTTGTTCCTCTTCATTTTCAGTTGTGCCACACCAGTAAATGGAGGTCCCTGGGACTTAACTCCATTCCTGTTATTAAGGTAGACTCTACTTTGAGGAGACAACTCTTCCCCAGTTGTCTTTTGCGTGCCTTCCAACCTGGGGGGCTCATTTTCCAGCACTATAGCTAACAGTGTTTTTCTTCTATTCATAAGATTTTCAATGGCTAATTGTTTCAGGAGTGGGATGCCAGGTCCTATTCCCTAGTCTGTGTTAGTCTGGAAGCCCAGCTGAAACCTGTCCACCATGGGTGACCCTGCTAGTATCTGTAACACCAGTAGAATAGCTTTCATCATTAGAGCAACACACAAGCTCCAACAGTAGGGCAAACTGACAGACATGTGGGGGTTTATTATCTAAGTACACCTATTAGAACGTAAGCTCTATGAAGATGGGGATTTTTAATTCATTGATGTATCCCAATAGCTTTGATCAGTGTCTGACACACAGTAGATGCTCAATAAATATTACTGAATGAATGAATGAGTGAATGAATGGACAAATAGTTTTGCAAAGTTACAACACACTTTTATTCCATAGAGAACTTTTCTTTCTGGCCCATCCAATGTATTTAAGCTAAGAATGGAATGTCTACTTGGTGCTACAAGGTTGTTGCAGAGCAGGGACTTTGTTACCTTTGTCCAGGGGAAAAGATGTAACTGTGGCCTGGGTCATTCATCTAGTATCTTCTCCTACTAAGCATAGGCTCTTTAACAATAGATGTGGTTCTTAGAAACAGGAACACAGGGGCAGCTGGAAAAACCAGGAAGACTCACCCCTCAGGGTAGATGGTCAGAGGGGCTTGCCCACTGCAGGAAGGGTGCTACACAGAGCTAGTCTAGATGCTGAGGAAGGGTCAGGATGTGGCACCAGAGCCACTGAAGGAGCCCCACAGGAGCCAGGCCGACTCAGGAGTAGTCTGATGGGCAGGTGTTCAGTTCTATGGACTTTTTCAGTACCCAAGCTGAGCAAGTGCTGAGCAGAGGAGCAGGGCAGGAGGAAGACAGGGGTCCTAGAAGGTGTGGAACCTCAGCAAGGATGCTGAGCCCAGGTACAGGCAAGCTGGAGAGCTGGCTTCCAGAACCCAGGCATCTGTTTGGAGTAAACTGGGGTCCTTGCTGTTGGGGGTTGAGCCCCTAGGCTGGTCATCGGGCAGGACCCAGCAGGGAGAGGTGCTGGTGCTCAGAACCTGCCTACTGCCCTGCTAGGCTGAGTGATCAGACAGGCAGGTAAGGACTCAGTGCACAGCCCAAGAGCACACGCAGCATCTCCAGCCTCAGCCCAGATCTGGACTAGGACCTGGGGACAAGCCACAGGGGGAGGCAGCGTGGAGCAACCCCAGCTGTGGAGACAGGGCTGGACGCAGGTCAGGGCAGCTGGACAAGGAGAGCCAGGTACCCAAAGGCTTCTTCCCAGAGAGGAATAGCTAAGTCCATTTCCTCTTCATTCAGCCAGGCACTGCTGAAAGAGCATGCCCACAGGCTCTTGAGTCTGATTTCAGAATTGGGTAAGTCCTTACTATGTGGGAGCGTCAGCGTCCTCCCTGTCTTTCCTCACAGGAGTGCTTGGAGAAGTGCAGAAGGGCACAGGGCAGCTGCAGCCAGCCATGCCTTCGTGGGGCTCCAGCCCCAGCCCTCTCTGGAAGAATCGGATCTGACTTCCTCCTCCCTATCCCAAGCACAGCCCAGATGCAGGCAGGTTGGAGGGCAGGCATCTGCCTCAGGCCTGGCCCTACAGCTGCTCCCTCCCTCACTCCCTGCGCCCAGCCAGAGCTGGTTTGTTTGAACTAAACCTTAAATGTAAATATGCAACCTCCCTTCCCCTCTCCTTCCTCCCAGTGGGAGGGAGCGTGTGTCCACCCTAGAGCTGCAGCAAGAGCACCCTGTGTGCCAAGATCGTATCTGCTCCGAAGAGCGCAGAAATATTAGACACGGCTAAATAAGAAAACACAGATTATTGCAGGAGACCCCTAAGGCCTACTTTGTCTGTGCAATAGTTTGTTTTACTTTTCACAGAATTTATTTTGGCTGCAGCCAGATTGATGGTGATTATATCTGAAATCCCTCCCACATATCTGTCACATAAACACTTCGTTTAATTCAGGTTTGTAAAAATCTACGGGCCAACAGGGAGCTGGCTTTTGGATTAATTAGCAGACCTAATGCCGGGCATCTTGTCACAGGGTCCAGCCTGGCCCCTTTCTTGGGAGTTTGAGCCTTTAGGCCGGACAAGGAAGACTAAGAAAGAACGGAGAGGGGAGAAGAAAGCCACTCACTGTCTAGCCTAGTTGGGGAACGGAGCCTGGGCAGCAGAGTGGGCCAAAGTCACCCATCAGGGCCTGGCTAGAGGGGGATATTCATGGGCGTTTTGAAGTCGATACAAAATAAACCCCCAGCTTCCTCGGAGTTTCTGTTGATAGCATCATTGGATCCGACACCTCCTGGGAGGGGAAAGGGCCTCAGGGGCTGAAGCTGAGGGGGAAGGCCCCTGCTCAAGCAGCTGCAGGGGGGGACATGGGGCCCAGCGCTTTGACAGTGGCAGTTCTGAATACCCAGATCCCCCAGCCCACTGCTCCCTGGTGGCTGCCTTGGCCCTGGCAGGATTTCCTTCTGGCTGATGGGAGCGTGCCCCTAACAGGCTGCATATGCCCACCAGCTGTCGCTCCGTCTGCCACTGCAGGGCAAGACAAGAAAAGCTTTCTTTCCTACCGGCCATCTAATCTGTAGGCCTCCTGGCTTCGCAGGCCTGCTTTGGGCATCTTAACTCAGGGGTTCCTGGGGTGAGTTCCCCTTGGCTCAGAAAAGGCTCTTTTCTTCTCCTCATCACATTTATTTTCCCTTTGGCGTGGAGTTCCTCGGCTCAGGGGCTGTGCTGAGGCTGCGTGGGACTTCAATGGGGTTATTTTGTTCTCAGAAACTTTCTGATGTCCTCGCTGTTTTGGAGTGGCAGATCTAGCTGTTTGAATAGTCTTGAGACTGGAAGAATTCCTGTTAGCCCAAGCATGAGCCTTCTTTGAGTTCCTAGACCTCTGGACTTTACATGTTCTGTCTCATTTAACACAAAATCCCCGCCAATGAGCTAGTTTTGAGCCCCATTTTACAGATAAGGAATGTGCATAGAGAGGTGGAATGATTTCCCAGAGGTACTCCAGCTGAGGAGGGGGGACCAGAGCAGGATTCACCTCTCCCAGAACCCATGTTCTAGCCCCCTTCCCCTACTTTCCAGAGGGACACTGGGGCCAGAAGCCAGCCTGCCCGACTCTTGCCTCTGCTTTGCCACTCACCAGGATGACTAGACCAGAATCAAGTCTCCAGCCCTGTCTGGGCCTCGGTTTCCTTCTACGTAAAGGAGGGGTGAGCAGTACCTCCCTAGGTCCCTGCCTGAATTCCACCTCCAAATAACTGCAAGAACTGGGCCATCCCTGACTGCCCGACCTGCAGAGGCACCGGAGGCCAGAAACCAGCTCCAGCCATATCCAGTTACTAAACAAACACTTGTCTTTCTTTCCAGCTGAAACTGAACGTGCCTGTCTGTCGCTTGGGGTTCTTGACCAAGAAAGCTAGTTTTTAACCCTTTCTCAGCAGCTCTTTTTCCTGAAGTACATAAAACACAAGGCACAGATTTGTCAGACTGACTCTGCTCAGACCTCAGCTTGGGTCACCTTTCAAATGGAGAGAGACCTGCAGTTCATGAAGAATGCACCCTTTTTGGCTTAGCCTGCCTTAGTTTTTCACTCCTCTTCCTTTTTTGTAAATGTCACTTTGTTGTGTTGTTAGGTGCCATTGAGTTGGTGTCTGACTCATCGTGATCTTATGTACAAGGGGCAAAACACTATTGTCAGTGCTTCTCTGCTATTCATAGGGTTTTCAATGGCAGATTGTTTTTTGGGAGTGGGTCGTTGGGTCCTTCTCCCAAGCCTACAGCTCCTGGTGTTCCCAGGTGGTCTCCCATCCAAGTACTAACTAGGCCCAACCCTGCTTAGCTTCTAAGATCCGATGGGATCAGACACCACAGTGGTTCAGCTGCAGGTAATGTCACTTTAGAAGTATGATTATTTCCCCTTCCTTGCCACTGTTCCGAGGGCAGGAAGGAGAGGCTAGTTTGGAGGGGAGAGAAGGGTGGGACAGGAATTGGGGACGGAGGTCATGTTTTGCACAAACATGCGTGCTCCTGAAGGTAGAACTGGAGAGAGATGGGGCTCCTGGGAAGTCCATGCCCAGTTGGGACACCCCAAGTCTGTGGGAAGCTCCCACCTAACTCCTTCGCTGGGCTTTATAACCATTAACTCCTCATTCCTCAGACTCCCTTCTAGGGACAGGACTGGGTAACAGTTTTGTTCTTCTGCACTGATTTTTATTGACTTCCAAGATTTTTAAAGCTTCATCCCCAGCACCGAAGCCCAACAAACAAAAGTAAAACAAAAGCAACCTCAGAAATATGTGTGCTACGCTGGGTGTGGTGGCACACGCCTGTAATCCCAGCGGCTCAGGAGGCGGAGGCGGGAGGATTGCAAGTTCGAGACCAGAGACAGTCTGCATAATTTAGCAAGACCCTGTCTCAAAAAGTAAAAAAAAAATGGGCTGAGGTGCAGCTCAGTGGTCCAATACTTGCAGAGCATGCAGGCGCGAGGCCCTGGGTTCAACCCCCAGTACCGCAAAAAAAAAAAAAAAGAAAAGAAAGAAAAAAAAAAGAAATACGTGTGCTACAGAAACAATGTGAACCCAAATTCCAAAACCCTTAGGTTTGCCCCAAGATTGAAGACGTGACAGTCAAAGCTAGGAAACTGCGGGACTGAGTGCTGGCCTCTGAGCACAGAGGCCCAACCCTCAGGCTGTGTTTCCAGATGCAAGTTTTCTGCCTCTGGCACGGACTTTTTCTATAACAACCCACTTTGGGGTCATCCATCAATACGTAAGTGCACACCTGGGAGGTGGGGGACAAGCCCCCATTTTTCTGGCTTTATAAATACAGAACTCACATTTCTCCAATTGACATTTACAGAGGAATGATCGATTAGAGCGCCTTCCATCACGGAGCAATTTTAAATAAACGAGCATTGGCTGGTGCAGGCTCCAATCTCCACATGCTGCAGAAGCAATAAGCCTTTCCTTCCAGCCTCTTCCTCCTCGGTGAGCAAAAGCAAAGCCTTGGGTCCCGAGAGGCACTCTAGCTTCAGGCTTTCTACTCAATGAGGTTAGAAAGGAGGGTACAGACTCTCATTCCATTCACTACTTGGTAAACGAGGGAACAAGCAATCTAAAACACAAAGCACAGGGGTCTCCAAAACCACCTTGGAAGCAAAAAAAAATGGAAATGGGTGAGACTCACTGCTAAGTGACTTCCTGGTATCACAACCAATAGAGACCACAGGCAAGCCCTACGTACAGCCAAGTAGATGACTGTCTAAATGGAAAGATCTGAGTGAACTGCTAACATTGCTTCCTGACCCAAAATATAGTCTGTCCAGATACCTGGAGGGATCCCATGGAGATCTGTTTCCTTGGGTTAACCATTGCCTTCCTTGGGCTTCTCTTTGTTGAGAAATGCTCCAAGTAGGAAAATACGTGTGGTTTCCTAACTCTTCAGAGTGAGCCCATAAGGCTCCTATGACCAGAACAAACCCTGGCATTCCAGCTTTCATTTTTCCAATGAATAAAACTTGGCTTCTACTCTCTGCCAGGTGCCATGCTAGACACTCCAGGGAAACAACACAGCCCGAGCAGACATGGCCCTTGCTGCCATGAAGCTACAGTCTTCTCCAGAAGACAGTCACACAAACTCTCACCCAAGGAACAGAAACTACAGCTGTGACAGGATGAAGACAGCACCGGAGAGCCATGACAGAGGTCAGGAGACCTGCCCACCCTGCCCTGCCCTGGGGAGAGGAAGCTCCAGCTGACTCTGGAAGCTGAGCAGGGACAGAAGGATGCTCTTGACAGAGAGCAGCACAGGTGGAGGCCACAGTGGAGTGAGAACCCCAAGAACACCGAAGGGGACCAGGATGGGCAGATGGGCTGGCAGAGACAAGCACCAAAAATACAGGTGGGAGAAAGCAAGCAAGCATTACCATCTCATACCCCTCCTGTGGGGCTGGGATTTAGCACAATTGGTAGAGTGCTGCTCTGTGCTCTCTGAGGCTCTAGGTTCAATCCCCAGCCCCACAAAAATGGGAGAAGGACCTGGCAGCCCACTCCTGAAGCAATCAGCCATTAAAAACCCTGTGAATTGCAGAGAAGCACTGACAGAGTGTCAGACATGGCACAGTGGGGTGGAGTGTTTTGTTCTGTTGCTGTGAATCAGACCCAACTCAATGGCACCTACCAACAACAACAATCTCTCCCACGGGTGTAAAAAGCCCCTCCTGGTTCCACCCATCTCCACATCCAATGGCAACATAGGACAGTGACATGTGGCCAATGCATCTGTGAAGAAGCTGAAATAATATGACATAAGTGCTGACCAGGGTTGAGCACCATGAGGCTGAGATTGGAGCAGGAAGAGGTCAGGTGGGGCTGGGGCAACACAAGTTCCAATTGGTGGCTCTGTCCTGACGAAGCCAGCAGAAGAGGCTGTGCACTGGTTGTGTGGCTTTCATCCTCACCTGCTAAAGCTCCTGGCTCAGAGCCTCTGTTCTCTCCATTTATGGCTCAGAGACTGACAGAGAAGCCCATACCTGGAATTACTGGACTGATGGCAGGCCTGACGTCCCTGCTTCTGCTCCCCACCCACCACCTCTGGCATGCCAAAAGTAGCACACATCCAATTTAACAGGCTGTCGCAACCTCCCACTTAATTATATTGTCACACAAGCTTTCAGGGATTCCAAGAAGAGTCTTCTTGGGAGAAACTTAATTCTCCTTCCAAACAATTCACTGGCTCTGCTTGTCCCCCTCTTAACACTCTGGTCGTTCCTTCTAAAAGCTCAAGAGAAAGTTCTACAAGTGCCAGGTGCCTGCTTGGTGTTGAAAGAGGGAAACAACAGGAGGTGGCGGCTCCCCTAGTCATCCTCCCTCGCCCCTTTCTCTCCCAGTCACTCCAGGCTCCAGTTACCATTTCCTGGGGCTGTGTAAATGGTGGACATGGTTGTTGAAGTTCTGGCTGTTAGCCATCATGCAGGGCAAGATCAGAGGCATGAAGGTCACCCACAGCTGGCCATTAAGCTCGTTAGGCTCAGGTCTCTCCAATTGCTGACTTCAGTGGTCCTACAGTAACTCATCAGGACCCCAGATCATTCCATCTATAGCCTTACATATACAGTATATATTCTATGCAGACAAGTCTTCAGGCCTCCCCCAAGCTTGTCACTCAATTGGCTCAGCTAGCAGTAATTTTAGCTCTCTCACTTTTTCTTTAATTATAAACTTGTGAAAAAAGAAGGCTCCATACACAGAGCCTCCACTTTGTGACTCCTCCACATGGAGAGCTGCCTTCTTTAACGTGACCACTAATGTCCAGGACCTTTTCCTGAGTCCTCGTTGGTTCTGCTGCATATTTTCTTGTCACCAGCACCCAGCTGAATACCACCTCTTCCCAGTCCCCCTCCTTCTTTTCCCAGTCCTTCCCCACCTTCTCCCTGTCCCCTCCACCTCCTCCCTGTCTACCACCTTCTCCCTGTCCACCTCTATCTCCTCCCTATCAGCCTCCACCTCCTCCACTTCTGTGCCTTATCCCAGTTGGCCTCCTCCTCCTCCTCCCAGTTCACCCCCCACTCTGCCTTATCTTCTTGGACCCACAACTGAACCAGACTTTGATTTGAAAAACATTGCTGAATAGCTGTGGTGGCCCCTTAAACAAATGTCATTGCCACACACAACACACACCAAAACATATATGTAAGACAAACGTATGTGTGTTCTGGCTCCAAATCATTTTAAGTAAATATTACCACAACACAGCTCAGCTACATAGACTTTTTTTTTTCAATCAATATTGCTTGGGGCTAGCAAATGAGGAAGGAAATCACTGGGAAATGCATTATTCATGAGCTTGCCAGAGCGCTGATGACTAGCAGTGATAAGAATCCCAGTGCGAGCTGAGCAGAGAGTGTAGGCTGATAGCTCCCTATCAAGTCAATCTATCCGGCTCGCTTCCTGTTTTCCAAGCAGGAGA
This sequence comes from Pedetes capensis, assembly GCA_007922755.1. Taxonomy (NCBI): domain Eukaryota; kingdom Metazoa; phylum Chordata; class Mammalia; order Rodentia; family Pedetidae; genus Pedetes; species Pedetes capensis. The sequence continues at coordinate 23,772 of VMDO01005747.1, read as the reverse complement.
CCAGCTCTCATCACTCTTCTTCATTTAGGAGAGTGGGGCCCATGCACCTGTGGGAACTGAACTTGCCTTTTGCTGGGGTCATGACACCTGGGGAACAGGATGGAGCTGGGGAAGGAGAGACCGAATTCCCTCCGAAGACACCACGATGAGAACTAATTAGAGTTCAGTCCATGCAACTCTTCAACTCACAAGTTTTGTTTTGTTTTGTTTTGTTTTGTTTAAACTCAGGCCATGTGGTAAGCAAAGAAGAGTCCCTCTCAGCTTCTGAGAATTCTAACTGACAAAGAGGAGCGATCACTGGACATTCATCAGTACAGAGCTCTTCCCAGATGGAATTTGGGGAAAGGCTCTCAGAAGCCAGAGCACAGAGCCAAGCTAGGGATGCCCTGTGCCTTGAAGACTCAATCAGCTGCCAGGAAGGAAGATGGGGAAGGAGAGAGGGCAAAGCATCCTGGGACTACTCAAGATCCTCCACTGGCTCACTAAGATACCTTGGGCAGGATGCCCCATTCCATTTAGGTTTCTAAGCACTCGTCCCTTCATGGAAGTTAGAAGTCATGAGCCCATAGTGCAAGAAAAGAGACCCAGATTGCTTCTGAAGTGCTGCATGACCCAGAGTGGGAGACAGAGGAAAAATTGAGGACTAAGAAAAATGGTCTTGTTTAAAATAAATTCCAGATCATGAGCAACACAGTCTAATACATAATTTATATGCACCTGGGAAATGTGTTATGTGAACAAATACAAAGTTCCAGAGAGCACTAGTTCACCCACCACCGTACACGCAGAAGTTGTGAATCCCAGTACTGTGTACCAAGATCATTGACAGAGGGGCCTGATTAGGTCCCTTCCAGCCCTGCTAAAACAGCTACACTCATGGTTGCCGGGCCTCCAGAGGAAAGGAAGAGTCAATAGTCGGACATCATTTGTTCCAGGTCTGAACCCCTAGCAGTTTGAGTGGCTTGGGGCTAGACCACGGAGGCCACAGAAGAGATCAATGGATATAGTTCCACAGGGAGGGGTGTGGGAAGAACCACACCAAAGGGTCTAGTTCCCTAGTCTCTCATGTGGACTACAGAGGGGAGCTGAAGTAGTGTCATCACCTTTAATCTTGGCTGGGTAGAGTGGTGCACGCTTATAATCCCAGCAATTTAGGAGGTGGAGGCAGGAAGATCAGAAGTTTGAGGCCAGAGGCAGGCTGTATACTTTAGTGAGATCCTGTCTTGAAATAAAAAGTAAAAAATGGCTGGGGTACAACTCAGTAGTAGAGCACTTGCAAAGCCTGCGTGAGTTCTTGGGCTTGACCCCGTAGCACTGCTAAATAAAGAAATAATCTCAGTGTCAAATTAGTTTGAGAAATCTGTAATATACACTTCATAAATTCAGTGCGTTTTGAAATATTGGAGGCACTGTGAAGTACTATAGTAAATAAATCTTAATTTTGATTTATTCAGTATCTAACAAATTTACTTAAGGATGGAACAAATCCCAACAATTTGGGAGGCTGAAACAGGAGGATAGCAAGTTCAAGGCCAGAGGCAGCTTGTGAAGCATAGCAACACCCTGTCTCAAAATGCAAAAAATAAAAAAATAAAAAAGGGCCTTGGAGTGCAGCTCAGTGGTAGAGCAACTGCCTAGCACATGTGAGGCCAGAGTTCAATCTCCAAGTACAAATAAATAAATAAATAAATAAATAAGACAATTTTGTCCCTTAGCACAGCCAATAACTGGAGAATGAGGTTTTCCTGGTTAAATATATAACTGCCTCCCTCCTCTTCTTCTAATCACTCTCCACAGACACAAACTGCCCTTTCTCTATCCCACCCAAACACATAACTACCCCAAGACCTTATAAAGGTTAAGTAAATGCCCAGTTAAGGCTGTCAGAACACCTGCATGAATAAGGCTGATTGTTGTCTGTGGCCAATTGTTTTAATGGCCTCAATACTTCCCTCTGCCCTATATCCACACCCTTCCCCACATAATTTTGGAGTTCTTTTTCTCATCTCCCAGCTTCTTGTTAGGAACCATTAAGCCAGGTCTGACTCATAGCGACCCTATGTACAAAAGAATGAAACACTACCCAATGCTGTGCCATGCCTGGCACTATGTCAGTGCTTCTCTGCTATTCAATGGCTGATTATTTTGGGATTGTCTGGGAATGAGCTGCCACATCTGTCTCCCATTTTTGTAGTGCTGGGGATAGAACCCAGGGCCTCAGAGAACACAGAGCAGCATTTTACCAACCAAGCTAAATCCAGCTCCTGACTTTGTTGTTGTTATTAGGTGCCGTCAAATCGTGTCTGACTCATAGTGACCCTCATAGGATTTTCAATGGCTGACTGTTTTGAGATTGCTTCAGGAGTGGATTGCCACATCCTTCTCCCGTTTCTGTGGTGCTGGTAATTGAACCTGGGACCTCAGAGACTGCAGAGTGGTGCTGTACCAATGGAGCTAAATCCCAGCCCCTGACTTGGTTAGGCAGATACAAATGACCACGTGCCAGTTCCGAGGCTGCACCTTGGGAGCCTGTGTGGTTCTTCTTGCTGCCTCTACCTGTGCCATTGTCATGGAACCCACCTGGGTTAGCCTGCTGATGGATGAAAGAATATGTGGAGCTGAACTGAGTCACCTCCTTACACTGGAAGAGACCAGCCTAGGTGAACCAAGACCTGTGAGTGAGCTCAGCCAAGAACAGCAGAAGCAGGTGGTGGTTGCTAGCTGATCCCAAAGAGCTGAGCAATAAGTATTATTTGTTGCATACCCCTGAGGTTTTTTGGGTGCTCCTTGTGCATCATACAGCATTATAGAGCTGATAGAGAAAATTGGTATTATGTAGTAGCAAGAACAAGGGGTGTGGAGTCAGCATTAGTTATGCTCAACCCCCAGCTCCACGTCTGTCAGCTGCATGTGTCCGAGTGATTTAGGAGACTTCCCTTAGCTTTAGAATCCTCATCTACTGAACATGGATAACCTCAGAGCATGCTTACCAGGATTAACAGAGATAATGTATGAAAGCACCGAAATGGTGTTTGGCATGTGGCCCGTGATCAGTGAATGTCATTTCCTTCATTTGGAATGCTTTCACTGAGTGCACAGAAGTTTCAACTAAGACTGAGTCTTTGGCATCTTCGTTCATAGATATGAAAAGCCTGGAATCAGAGCTCACCATGATTTCCCATGCACAGAGACTTTCCTGACATATATTCCATTTAGCAGCCTCCTTGCCTAGTTAGTGATATAGTGCAAACTTCTTTCCAATGTTCTAATTTCTATGCCAGTAGCCTTCTACCTTGTTCCCAAAAGCCACAGAACAGCCCACTGAGCAAACATAACATTAATTTTACTACTTAGAATGTTTCCCTCACTTTTTCCCCACCAAATAATGAGTAAAGGTGTTGTTAGATATTAAGCTAAAGTGATATAATGGTAAAATGTCATATAGTGAATGAAAGAACAGCAAAGTCCTTAAAACTGACACTCAACATAAAGGTCCTGCCTCATCAATGAATATTTCATGTCTCTGCAAGGATTCTGATGAAGAAGAGGCACAAGTAATTGCTTTTTAACAATTGTCTATCCTGAGCTCAGATAACTCAAATTTGCCTGCACACTCTTTAAACGAGGACATCAACACAGCCAGCCTCTCTAGACTGCAAGTGTTCAGGGTTCAGATGGGCAGGACTGATTCCTGTGGTGCCCACCCCTCTCAATTCCTATCCCTGCTCCTCGTAGGACGGCAGACAAACAAGAGCAGCTGCCCAGCTCAAGAGAAAGATGCCGGCCTTTCCCTAGCGCCCTCTGTGAGCTCAGCCCCCTCAGCACGCCATTTCCGTTTCTGAGCCTTCCAGGGGAAACACTGGGTGAGTTTGAAACAGCTGCTGCCAACTGGTCAGCAGGGCAGCCACATGCCATCGCCGGCCCCTCACTCTGGGAGGATGTCACACAGGGCAGCAGCGGAAGTCCATTTCCAGTTATTACTACTAGACAAATGGCTTTTAAATTACATCCTAAAAGGCTAACAGGCCATTTGTCTTTGTAAGTAATAGCGCAGAACTACGGTGTTCCTGCCATCCTCACCCTGCAAAGGGGATGTGTGGGAGGATGGATAAGAAAGAGGGACAGAAGGCAAAATACCCAGGGTAGGGGGAATTAGGTTCTGAAGCACAGACTGCTTTGCTGGAGTCAGATGGGAGTAAGCGCAGTGGTGGACCTCCGAGGAGGCAGAGTGCAGGTGGCTTTCCTGAAGGCTGCTGAGAGCTGGAGCAGAACCCTCAGCACGGGACAGGGAGCAAGGCCAAGAGCACTGGAGTGTTGGGCAGTGGGCAGAGAGAAGGCAGGTCAATGGCCACCACCAGCCCTTGCCCACCAGGGTAGAGAACCCGGACTTCATTCTCAAAACAGCAACCTACAACCTTGAGAGCCACTGACTTCTCAAGGAAGCAGCCAGATGCCTGGCCACCGTAGGGAGCTACTCTGACTCGATGCTCAGCCTCTGGCTCTAGGGGGCCCGGGCCTCTCTCCTCACCACCCTTGGAGATGTTAAAAGCCAGAAACTGCTACCTCCTCTGGGCCAGGCGTGAGCTCTGTGACATGTTATGAATAGAGAGACATTAAAGAAAGAATTCCAGCATTCTTCCTCCATGCTCTAAAGCCTTTGTTTGCCTTATTAGTAGAAGCCTGTCAGTCCCCCTGGAGCTGACAGGTCTGGAGGGTGAAGGAAGCTGTCACCGCATGGTTTCCACGCTGACAGTCTGTCTCGACTCCGTTTCAGCACACAGCCAGCCTCGAGGCAGCAAGTCATGCTCCATCTTTCAGATCCACAGCCTCCCTGGGACATGACAGGCCCAGGCCCCCAGTCTGGAGCCCAGCGAGTCACATGGAGGGGGCCTCTGGGTCTGCTGAGAACAAAAAGCTGCCAGCTTTTGGGGATGAAGTGATCATCATCTTGTATTGGTAGTCTCACCTTCACAGGGAAGAGACAAGTTTATTTGTAACTGGCTCCCTCCTGCTTCCTTTCCCATAGGATCTGGAAGTGCAGCCTTTGTGGGAGCAGTCAGCAGCCGGCTGTTTAAGATGCTCCATATTACTAGCTTCACATGCCTCAAAGTAGACATTCACAGATGGGCACATCATACAACGGATAAATGTCACACATGCCCAGAAGAGTTGCTTTTATAAAGATAAAGGGTTTCTGTATTAGAGAAAACACTGTTGTTGTTAGGTGCCATGGAGTTGGGTCCAACTCATAGCGACCCTTACAGGGTTTTCAATGGCTGATTGTTTCGAGATTGCTTTGGGGGTGAATTGTCATGTCCTTCTATAGACTACATTTAAAAAAACAGAATGCAAAACTCTCACGCATTTTTAAAGACCTCAAAAAGTCCAAGGTATTTAACTTTCATAGAAGGAGCTAAGTCTCTAGATTCTTGGGGTTCATGCTTCTACTCCTCTCTGATGTTAGGGATGCTTCGGTGAAAGTTTAAGAACTACTTTACTAACAAGACAATTTACAAAATAGTTTCCAGGAAGTCTATAGAATAGGTCTGTGTCTAAAGTTCTTCATTTATAGCAATAAAAAAAAAATAGCATTTATACACCCAGCTCCATCTTAAGCACTTTATATGGATTATCTTCCTTGAACATGTTGTTGTTGTTGTTAGGTGCCGTAGAGTCGGTGTCCGACTCATAGTGACCCTCATAGGGTTTTCAATGGCTGACTGTTTCGGGATTGCCTTTAGAGTGGATTGCCAGGTCCTTCTCCCATTTTTGTGGTGCTGGAAATCGAACTCAGGACCTCAGAGACTGCAGCGCAGCGCTCTACCAACTGAGCTAAATCCTAGCCCCTCCTTGAACATAGCTACCACCTAACAAAACGAGGACTATGATTGTAACTTCTCGAAAAGTTTAAGTGACACACCCAAGGTTATGCAGCTTCAAAGTGATGGCACCAAAATTTAAACCCAATAAATATGACAGCCAGATCCTGCTTTCTTAGCCATCCATCTAGACGGACTAAAATGAAGAAACTAGATCAAATGATTTCAAAGCTCTCCTCAGCAATGGGCTTCCGGAGCTAAAGCCCAAGGAATTTGATACAATAAAGAGAAATTCTTTCTTATAAAGACAAATCCAAAACAGGTCATCTCTAGGTATTCAACTCCAGGTTTTGGTAGGTGGGAATTTTGAGCTGGGCTTCCTGTTGGAATCAAGTTAGGCAAAATAGAATCTGAGAAGGATTTCTGGAGAAAGCCTTTGGAGTGGGCTCAGAGGATGTGGATCTCTGGGTTTTCCAAAACTTATACAGTGCTATGGAAGGACCAACTTCTATAGAATGGGAGTGGCTTCTTAGTAGCCACACCCACCTAGAAAGTGAATGGAGGAGATGACAATTATGTGACAAATATGTGATTTGAAAGGTGGCAGCATAGGTAAAAGTGGACTCCAGAGGAATATCTGTCTACCTGTGGGCTCCTCAGGTGCTCTGGAAAAAGTGGCTCTGAAGGACAGGGACATTTGGTACCCAAACCTCACCCTCTTTTCCCTTCCAAAGCTACTTCTTAGTCCAGGATGCTGGCCCCATGACCTTGCTCTCTGGACTTGTCCTTATACAAAGCACAAAAGAGGCAGGTTTGAGCCACAGAATGAAGGGAGGAAGCAGACATCATTCAAGGGGTTCAAGGGAAGAGAAGACAAGGAGAGGGGGGCACACAAGAGATCACCTGGCCTTGGTAAGAAGATGTGTGCAAGGGAGGAGAGACCCCACCATTCCCACGGTCCCTGGACTGCTGCGGATGGCAGCAGGAGGAGAGCAGGGGCCACAGGCTGAATATCTGAGAACATGGAGCTTTGTATTTACATGGTCTTGGGCCCTCCTTTACCCACCTGTCACTGAATGCCCACTGTCCCCACCAGAGCTCACTGAGCTTCAGCTGCCTCCACCCTGCAGCAGCCTGAGATTCCTGTAAGCACATAGCCCAAGGTAATGCCTTCAAAGTCCATGGTATACTTGGCAAAGGATGCGATGCAAGGAAGACCTTCAAAATATGTAACTACAGCTCTGACTTGGGCACCAACCAGTCAGAACAGGACAGTCACCAAAGTCACCTTCCCACTGAGTCCCTTCTGCCTTTTAGTTTTAACCTTTAGCGACATGCTCCTTAACCTGTAGTGACATGTGGGGCAGGCAGTCACCCTTAAACTTATCTGCTGAGACTTTCCCCCATCAGCAGCACCAACCTTTCTGCCCTGAAGCCTGCTTTACACCTCACAGGCTTCCTCCAACTCCTAGGCTTGCTCCAGCATGAGGCCACCAAGGCATATGACAGGGACACCACTCGTTCCAGCCTCTAAGATATAACTCAAGGTTTTTCCCCTTGGAAATCTCTCCTCTCCTCCACTGGCCACATCTCCCCATCCTGAGCTCTGCCTCCAACCTCCTGACTCCAATATCCGCCAATAATGTCTCCTTTTCTTCCTTCCAGGCTGGGTGCTCCTTCAGGGTGTGGAGCAGCTTCAGATTCTGCCTGTAGCCCCATCATGCCCAGTGTAGGATTGAGCACACTGCAGGTGTTCAACCAAGTTGATGTGTGGCTGGATATAATTCCTGGCCTGATATTGGCAGTCATCTCCATCTTGGGGCCTCAGTTTCCTCATCTATAAAACAAGAGGCTGGACTCTAATTCTGAACCTCAGTTTTGCATTAGAATCATCAGGGAACTTAGAAACTTCTCAACAGCCAGAACCTACCCCAGAGATTCTGCTTGAGTAGTATTGGGTAGGACCCAACACCAGTTTCTTTTTTAAAGCATTCCACGTGACTCCAATAGGCAGGCAAGACTTTGACCCTCTAGATTAGATCATCAAAACAATCCTAGGCAAATCTGTGATTCCCTGAATAGAAGTGAGGTGGATGGTATTCCAAGAGAGGTCAGCCTGAGAGAAGGTCTGCTCCAAAGCTCCTCTGATGCACAGGCAGGGGAGGGGCCACAGGCAGGGGCTGTAGCAAATGCCTCTGTCAGAGCCCAGTCCTGGTCATCTCTGATGACTGAGGCAGGTGCTCCCCTGGGCCCTGCGTATCTCCAAAAGACCCTTAGACCTAGAGGAAAGGGTTAAGTCCTCCCCCAAATCAACCCCGACACTCACACACACACGTTACGTGCTCTTTAAAGTGTCAAGAAAAGTTCAGGATTGCTGCTGGCAGGTCGTGCCAAAATTCTTGCCTGAACATATTGGATTATAAAATATCTGGATATGACAAGCATATCTGACAGATCGAATGCCTCATACTCAGATGATGTTTAAAAGACAGACATGTTTTTTCACTGTTGTGGTTTAGGGTTTGGGGTTGTTTTTGTGTTTCCTGAGTGTTTCCATTCTTTTCTTCTTCTTAAAAATACGGCTCTGACTTTGAGTTGTGACATCAATTAAAAACTAAGCTAATAAAAAAGCTAAGCCCACGGGGGCACATTAAAGGCCACTTAGGAAAGTTGGTTCCGGCTCCTTTTCAAAGTCAGGTCTCAGACACCAAACCGTGCTGAATTACAGACTTTCATTATTCCTTAGGTATAAGGTCTTTTTGTAACCCTCCCTCATTGTGGGGTTCATAAATGGGGCATATTTATATTCTCTCCCTTTCTCCCCTCCGGCACCCTCCCTAACTTGTTGAGACAAGCAGAGTAATTGCGTTACCAGATTTCCAGGATTAACTTTTGATTCAAGGAAAAGAGCTCAGTATGAGTGCGTATCTGTAATTAGAGGTGGAAGGATAATTAGCTGCGCACAGTGAGCTGGTGTCTACAAGGGGCCGAGAAGACAGGTTTGTTCTGTTTCATCAAACAATTTAATCAAACAGCGAGTGCCTTGCTCTGAGGCCTCACAAAACAAATATTTGCTGATTGATTGATTCATGAAACAACTGGTCAATTCAGTTAAACCACCGCTTTGCTGTCCTGTAAGCCAAGGAAAGAAAAATAATTGACCTAAGTCTTTCGCTTTTCAGATGGCTGCCTGGCTGCCTGACAGGAATGAGTAGGGAAAGGC
>VMDO01005747.1:0-14630 GCA_007922755.1 Pedetes capensis | reverse complement strand
CTGACAGGCATGAAGTCAGTGTGCCCTGCAGAGGGGCAGGCCTGACCCTGGAGGCATCCTCTCCACTGCCAGCTCTCCAGGTGCAGAGGCGACAAGGCAGTCGCGTCCCTGGCTGCAGACGTGGTGCCAACATCTAGCTGCAGAAGGCACTGCAAGACCAAACACTGGTGTCCCATCTACTTCCCAGCGAAGCTGCTGCTCCCTTCGCCACCCGTTAGCAGACTGTCAATGACTGGCTGGATGCCCCCCTCTGCCCTTTGGGAGAGAGTCCCAGTGGGGAGTGAAGTGTTTCAACACACTTTATTTTCCATTCTGGAGCCAGTGACCAGAGATTATTTGTCTCTGTTGGGCTCAGAAGAAAGAAGTTTGCCCCACAGCAAAGCAGGGTTCCAGCTGTGCCCAGGACGCCTGCCTGGAGGCTCTCTGCCCAGGCTGAGGAAGGGCAGGGAGGCAGCTTTCCAGGAAAAGCAATTTAAAGTGACACGATGTTAAAGGCCAGGCATCCAAAAAAGGCAAACAGTCCATCACCTGGAGCACATTTAAAAAAAAAAAATCTGTGTCACAAATCGCCCTGTGTTTAACTTGAAGTCCATTTGTTAATTTAGTAAACATGGACATGATATTGACAATATGCCCCTAATCCAGGCAGGAAGGAAGTATCCGGTGTCAAGCAACTTTGGTCCCCCCACCTGAAGGGCTGGGGTGCCTGTGGGGTTAGCCAGGGAGGGGGAGTGACAGCTCAGACAGCAGGTGGAAGAGCAGTGAGACCAGGGACTCCTTAACCCTCCATGTGCCAGGACACTCTTGCTTGGGGTTGAGAGAGCAACCTGCAGAGCTCTCCACCGCCATTAGTAGTATAGAGCAGTCTGCAGCTTACAAAGCACTTCTCATACTTCCTAACCAATAAAATTTCCAAGCCTGTCCTATGAGACCACGTGTGAGGTTAATTTTATATGTCAACTTGGCTGGGTTATTGTTGTCGTTGTTAGGTGCTGTCAAGCTGGTGTCCAACTCATAGCAACCCTGTGTACAACAGATGACTATTGTCATGCTTCTATTCATAGAGTTTTCAATGGCTGACTGGGTTTTTTGGGGGGCAGGGAGTGGGTTGCCAGGTCCTTCTCCCAAGGCTGGATTATAGTGCCCAGATATTTGGTCAAGTATTATTCTGGAGGTGTTCTATGATGGTGTTTTTCAGATGAGATTAACATTTGTATCAGTGGATGCAGAGGAAAAAGGGTTGACCCTCCCATTATGTGGGCTTCATGTAATCAATTAAAGTCCTTAACCTATTAGTGCTCATCGTCCTTTTTATAGGGCAGTGACAAATTCACCAATTATTTCTCAGAATTTACATTAGACTTTTGCACCTGCATGTTATCCATTGTATCTCAATCTTATCTCCTGCCAGCTGCTTCTTCTTATGTTTAGTCTAACATAAGCTATAGTGTCGTGAACCTTTCCTTATAGTAATTTGTTGTTGTTTTGTTAGGTGCCATTGAGTCAGTGTCTGATTCACAGCAATCCTACTTACAAAGGGCCAAACAGTATTGTTAGTGCTTCTCTGATATTCATAGGGTTTTCAATGGCTGATTGTTTTTTGGGAGTGAGTTGCTGGGTCCTTCTCCCAAGCCTACAGCACCTGGTGTTCCCAGCAGTCTCCCATCCAGGTACTAACCAGGCCAGACCCTGCTTAGCTTCTGAGATCTGAAGGGATCAGATGCCACAGTGGTACGGCTGCAGGCTATAGTGAGTTACTGTCCTTTAAGTAGGACACTGGACCTTAACAGGTTCATAGAACAAAGACTCACCTCTGCAGAGCAAGGAGGAATTCTGCAGGCAACCTGCCCTTGAATTCAGCCACAGCTCTTCCCTGAGTCTTCTGCCTCCTGACTCCTTTTGAACTTGGACCTCCACAATTGTGTGAGGCAATTTTTTAAATCTTTCCCCTCTCCTCCTGCATATCACACATACTCACACCCATACCCATTGGTTCATTCCCTCTGAAAAACTCTGACTAATATACTGGTTACCAACCTCATTTGAAAGATGAGGAAATAGTTTCTTGAGAAGAGGAGCCAAAATTGGGCTATTGTGGTATACATTGGTCCCTCAGGGACAGTGCATCGGGGGCATGTTTATACATGATGATGTCATCATTTAGACATATAAAAGCCAGAGCTGGGAGGTCAGGGCTTTAGCTGCTGGAGTCATACAAGTCTTATACCCACACATCTTAACCATATCACTTCTGTTCCACCCCATCACCAATTGTTTCTCCCCCCACTGCCGATTGGATTTCTCTTCCCTCTTGATTGTGCCATCCACACAAGGGGAAAATGCCCAGTTGTAAAGTTTTTGGTAGGAACTTTCTGTGGATTAAATGACCATTTTAAATGGCACATAGCGTAATGCTTAGAACACAACAGATGCACAGAATAAAGAAATTAAACTACTGTGTCAGTGGTGCTCTATGAACATAACCTGGGATTTGTACACTATGAAGCATTTGACAGGGCTGGGATTTAGCTTAGTGGGTAGAGCACCACTCTGCAGTCTCTGAGGCCCCAGGTTCGATTCCCAGCACTGCAAAAATGGGAGAAGGATGTGGCAATCCACTCCTACATCAATCCCAAAATAATCAGCCATTGAAAACCCAATGAGGGTCCCTATAAGTTGGACATGACTTGGCAGCACCTAACAACACCTAACAACAACAACAACAAAGCATTTGGCAAAGGTAAGGTGTCATCATCATTGTCATTCCAGGTTGCAGGTTGCATGATGCTGAATAAACACGATTGCTCAGGTGTAAGAAGCAGATCACAAAAGCTCCAAGCCCTACATTGAGACTACTCCATGCTAAAAGTTACTTTAAGGGAAATGATTTGAGACTTAGGACTCTGAACTTTCCCTGGTTCAATCACTTTACCCTCTGCTATTGCTTGGATATAAAAGGTCCCCAAAGACTTGCATGTTGAAGGCTTGGTCCCCAGGGCAGCAGTTTTCAGGGGCGGGGCTTTTGGAAGGTGACTGAATCATGAGGGCTCTGATCTCATCAATGGATAACTCTACTGATAGATTCACAATTTGATGACATTATTGGGAGGGGGTGGAAACTCTAGGAAATGGGGCCTAATCAGAGGAAACAGGCCTTGGGAGCTTGGCCTTGGCTCCACCCTCCCCTCTCCCATCCTAGCTGCCACAACATGAGTCGCTTGTTCCACAATGTGGCCTGCCATGATGTTCTGCCTCCCCACAAGCCCACAGTGCTGGGGCCAAGCAACTATGGATTGAAACCTCTGAAACTGTGAGCCAAAATAATCTTCCTTCCTTTTGGTTGTTTTGCTTAGGTGCTTTGTCGCAGAGACAGACAGTTGACTGACAAGTCCTCCAAACTTTCCAACTCTGACATTTATTCATAGTAAAATAAATAGGCTCCCCTTCTTTATTACTAGGTGCAAGAAACAGAAACCATCTCAAAGCAACTTAAATATACAAGTGCAGGGCTCGCAGGAGGGCAAGAGCAGCTGGGCCTAATGAAGGAACTAGAATCAGAAAGTTGAAAGCCATCGGGAAGCCAAGGAATAGTCTCTGCTGTTGCTTTTAAATTATCTTATTTTTAATTTTTACAGTTAGCATGCAATATAATCGGCTTTTCATAATAGCATTTCCATAGAAATATAGTCTGTACTTTGCTCTTATTCACCCCTTCTTCACCCTCACCCTATTTCTCCTTTGCTTCTCCCACTTATCCCTGCCCAGACATTCTTTCTTCCTTTCCCAATGCCTTCATTCTTGCCTCTCTGTCAACTCAATCTACCTGGAAGAAGAATGCCTCCTCACTTATCCTAAATTAATATTTCTCCATTGTTCAAAAGTCTAGCTAAGAATGAGATCTCTGGATCCTTATTCTAGACTTGAGGGTTAGCAATTCTGATGGCAGACATTTAAGCCAGAAGCCCACCCCTTATCCAATCAGGTATGGTGGGGGCTGGTGTTAGTACCACCAACATGGCAGGCAGAAGCCTACCCTCATGGCCTCTGGCTGTAGGATAGAGATAGGAATGTCATTCCCAAATTGTCAACTATGCTAATGTCTCTCAAACTGGCTCTGCAACAGAATCACCTGGAAATCTTGAGAAATATGCAGATCCCTGAAACCTACACCAGCTCAGAGATCCTAGATGAGTAACCTCTAGCCGCCATCAGCCTATTTACTTTCCTGAGAATGTTCTAGCAACAGAACAGAATAATCAGTACATTTAGCAATGGTCTTCTTCCCTTCTTCCATCCCTACTTCCTCGCACCCTCCTCCCACCAAATGATTCTAGGCACCTGTTGGAAGACCCGTTTTTGAGGAACCACTACAAAATATTTTCAGGCAATGCAGATTAAGACATGGGGAATAATAATCCAATGACCCTGTATGAGCCTTTCCCTGTGAATCAAGTGCTTTCCCACTAAAGTGCTTCCTTCTAGATGGTCACAGTGCCCAGTTGGTTGGTACTACTACCTTATTCCATTCCCACAAAACCCCCATGAGATATACACTTTTTATCCTCCTCTAATAGATAAAGAAAGGGAAACTCAAGAGAAGTTAAATAACTTGCCCACCATCACTTAGGTAGTAAGGGACAAGCCACTTATATGTCTCTCTTTCAGTTCCTTGAGGTCAGAGATATGTAGTTGCTTTTGCCCATTGCAGTATCCCCAGCACAGAGCATGATATCTGACATAAAGCAGTAGCTTAACAATGTTTGGCGGCTGAGGGGAAAAGTCAAGTAAATGAATGGCGGTCTGGATGTCTCTGGGATAGGCCATTCCATGTATGCATAACACAGTTTTCCAACCAACTGGCCATCAGCACCTTTGCAGGGCCTGATGGATAATAGGTAAGCTACCCTACACATCTTTCCAGCTACTGGGGCAGCCAGAGCCCTCGGAGTGGTAGCATCCTTAGACAGCAAGCAGTCTTGCCTCTTTTCCCTAGAATGTCAAACAATTATTATTTGTGCATGTGTTATGATTTGACAAAGTGTGAGAAGGACGGCACAGTTTCATTTAAAAAGCAAAGATTTGTTTTGCTATCAAAACAACGCTGAGATTTCACCTTACACCAGTAAGAATGGCCAAGATCAATAAAACAAACAACAACAAATGCTGGCGAGGTTGCGGGGAAAAGGGAACACTCTTACATTGTTGGTAGAGCTGTAAATTCATGCAACCACTGTGGAAATCAATATGGAGGTACCTCAAAAGACTAAAAATAGATCTACCATATGACCCAGCTATATAACACTATTGGGAATTTACCCAAAGGGAGATGGGTCATCATACCACAGAGACACCTGCATCTCCATGTTCAATGCAGCGCTTTTCACAATAGCAAAGATATGGAATGAACCAAAGTGCCCTTCAACAGAAGAATGGATAAAAAAACTATGGTATATATACACAATGGAATACTATTCAGCAATCAAGAAAAATGAAATAGGGTCATTCACAGCAAAATGGATGGAATTAGAGAAAATTATTTTAAGTGAACGAACACAAGATCAGAAAGAGAAACACCACATGTTCTCACTCATATGAGGGAGCTGACTCAAAATTACAAGAAGGAAAAATCCTACTCAAAGGTCAGATCATAATAAAAGGGGGGGGGGAGATAAGAATGAGGTCAATATAAATGGACTAGAAATCGCATGTAATTGTTCTAACAAGATAAAAAAAAAAGACCACTACAGGAAAAGTTTCTATATTAAACAGAAATGGAACCCAAGGACATAAAGAAAAATACTACACAGTAAAAGATAGAGAAGAGTTGGATGGGAAACTTAGATGGAAATGGGGGGGGGAACATAGGGGAGGGTAAGGGGTAACCTATATGAATAATGTTTATCAAATTGCATATATGAAAATTGTCACAATGAAAAGCATATCAAAATGAACCACATTATGATGTACATTAAAAATTTCTAATAATAAAAAAAAAGATTTGTTTTGCTAATCAAAAACTTGGAAGGTGTGCTCTAACCTTTTCAATTATCCAAACGGTATTCTGTGATACTTGGAAAATTGTTCTATATCCTCTGTCTTGGGAGAATAACTGGATTGTAGTCCTCATAAGCCAATGGCCTCTTCCCTTCCAACCTGAGCACATCAAGGCTTCCTTCCCCCTTTTCCAGACTTAAGTTCAGACCCTCTTGTTGCATGGCTGAGCAAGTAGGTGCCTCCTCCAGTGCAGAGAAGCTGACCGAGGCAAAAGCAAAGGCCGACAGCATCTGGCATTCCTCACGTGAAGCCCAGAGGCTCTGAGCCTGATGCCAGGACTCTGAAACGCCTTTCCTGCCAGGGGATTATGTTCATTTGCACAGGATCTGAGACAGAAATTCCAAAGAGATGATACTGGAAACCAAAGGCCTATATCATATTAATAATCCAGACAGGAAGGCTCCCTCAGCAGCTGGTAGCAAACATATATTAAATAAAGAAAGGGACCTGGCCCCAGCCCAAGCCCCAGCAATCTAGCCAGGTCATTTCAGATTACAAATAGAAACAATTAAACCTTATTAGGCTTATTATAGACTTTGTCTCTGGTTAGCTATTGGGTTTCTGTACTTACATGCTCATTTCTGAGTCAAGGAATCAGAGATCTCCCCAGATTACATATCTACCACAACTGAACAAGCTATACAAATCAAGCCGTCTTTACACTTTCCTAGATCTTTCTGTCCATGTTGGGTGTAGCAGTGAGCAGAAGCCAGTCCTCTGATGGCCAAGAAATAGGGCACAGCAGAAAAGATTCCACGCTGCATTCACAGGGCTTTGGCTGTAGGCTTGGCTCAGCCACTAACCAGCTAGGTGACCGTGGGACAGGCAGAACTCATATTTGACCACTTCTAACTTTAGTCTGCCTGCAGCTGTAGCCCTGTGGCATCCAATCCCGTCAGATCTCGGAAGCTAAGCAGGGTCAGGCCTGGTTAGTACCTGGATGGGAGACTGCCTGGGAACACCAGAAGCTGTAGGCTTGAGAGAAGGACCTGGCAACCCCCTCCCAAAAATCAATCTGCCATTGAAAACCCTATGAACAGCAGAGAACTACTGACAATAGTGTTTCCCCTGTTGTACAGAGGGTCGCTATGAGTCAGATACCGACTCGATGGCACCTAACAACAGCAACAACAACTTTAGTCTGGGCCTGGAGTTTAGCTCAGTTGGTAGAGTGCCCTCACTGAGGCCCTGGATTTGATTCCCAGCACTGCAAAAATGGGAGAAGGACATGGCAATCCACTCCTGAAGCAATCCAGAAACAATCAGCCATTGAAAACCCTATCAATAGCGAAGAAGCACTGACATAGTACCAGGCATGGCACAGGGTCTGGCAGTGTTTTATTCTGTTGTACATAGGGTCACTATGAGTCAGACTCTAACAACAACTTAAGTCTGTCAAAGCACCTCCAGCTCTTGCCTTCTCCAACCCCAATTCCAGTTCCCACATTTCTATATCCACCAATTTTTAGCCCAAGAGCAAGCTGGCTAAAGCTGGTGCCAAAAGCAAATGATCACATCCTTAAATAGTGCAGGTTCTGATGTGGACAGAAAGAACTTCAGCTTGCTTGTGTATAAGATAGTAACAATAATGACTCTGCCTGGGCCACACCTACCTGGTTCATACTCTTCAGATCACTAGTTATGTACCTGGAGTTACTTACTTTCTCACGGGCTCAGTTTCCTAGCCATAAACTGATAACTCACTTCTGTCTTATCTGTTTTTCTATTGGAACTTTATTGATTTGTAAGGATTCCTTATATGTTATAAACTTTAACCCTCATAAATGCCATATTTTTCTTAGTTTGTCATATGTTTGTAAAGTATTTAGCATAATGACTAACACATTGGCAGTGATTTTGTTATTGAGAAATGGTTTCTAAATGGGAAAGTTCTATACAACAAATAAGCTGCCATTTTCTTTTTAACAATAAGAACAAGGCTGGATGGAAAGAAGGGGAGCTCCACCCCTCTGGAGAACTGAAACTGGCTAGAGATGGCTGGAAGCAGAGGATCATATGGAGGCCAAGGCTGCCACTAGAAACCAGGAGTCTTTGGGCAAGCAAGACAAAGGCTGAGAGGACCCAGGATCTTGAGATAAGGGCTCTGCCTGAATGAGACTGTGTCCTGTCCCACCCACCTCTTCCCCACCCTCCACCGCCCAAGTCAGCACTGGATGGAACAGAAACAGGTCTAAGACAAGTTGGATCCATTTGTGCAAACAAGGATTGTGGCCGGTGTTTAAGGGGGTCTCTGAGAGTGAGAAGAACCTGGTAACATGAGCGCCTGTTTGAAGACCTCAGAAAGCATAACACATGTTTAGATCCAATCGTTGATCCTCAGAGCTGCCCTCAGAGGCATCTTGTTGTTGTTGTTGTTAGGTGCTGTCAAGTCAGTATCCGACTCATAGCGACCCTCATAGGGTTTTCAATGGCAGGCTGTTTCGGGATTGCCTTGGGAGTGGATTGCCAGGTCCTTCTCCTATTTTTGCGGTGCTGGGAATTGAACTCAGAACCTCAGAGACTGCAGCGCAGCGCTCTACCAACTGAGCTAAATCCCAGCCGGTCAGAGGCATCTAGGACAGGCATTTCTAGGCCATTCACAAAAGGAGAACCTGAGGCACAGGAGTTACATTTAAACAAAAACAAAGCAGACCAAAACAAAACTCCAGACAGAATCAAGATGAGGATCTCGGTCTCCTGATTCCTCCCCCAAGTCACAGACTCGCCAGGTGCACACTGAGACCCTCCCTGTCAAAGAGCTCCAGGGTCTGCATTTGCTCTGCTCCCTGGTTTCAGATACGCTCAGCTCAAGTTTCCTCAAACCTTTCTGTGTTGGCCCTGCACACCCTGGGATCCCAGGAATCAGAGGCTCAGGCTGAAGGGACCCTGGCCAGAGTGGCACGGCCCAGGGTTTGATGAATGTCCCTGTATCATACACGTAAGAAAAGAGAGCTATGTTCTGTGGGCAACACTGCCAAACAGCTGGCGACAGCAGCTCTCATACAGGCCCAGCCAGAATCCCCTGCTTTATCCCATAGCTTAGGAGAGGCGTGTGTCTACAAAATACCTTTGGGATCGCTGCCCTGGTTGAGACCCCCATTTCCATTATAGTTCCTGCTAACTCAGCAGGATGAACCTAGCTACGGTTCAGGCTGTAGGGGAAGCAGATATCTTAGCCCCTAAACCTAGTTCCCTGGCAGCCAAAGTGGCCCCTGGTGGGTCCCATCTCTCTTCACTCTTCCAGGACCCCACCCCCAACACACCACTGCAGGGACCATCCAGGGCTTTGCAGGGCACTGAGGCCACAGAGGCCGGAGGACACCTGGAGCTTAGCGTTCCTGGCCCTCCCTCTCCTCAGCCTCCTCCCCTTAGGAACGGCGCCCCTCTCTGGAGAATCTAATCACACGTGGTCAGAGCTGCCATAACTAAGCTCAGACACTGGATCGGATGTCCGGAGGCCCCCACCATAAACTATGGGTCACATAATTCAACTTGATCCCTCTCCCCATCCTACCTTTTATATGTTTTGAGGGACACAGAGCTGATGGTGAGCGAGATAAGTCCTTGCCAGGAGCCATGACATGAAAGATTGCTCTAAAATGGAAAAGTTACTCAGGTCCAAAGAGGAACAACTGGTTCAAGACTTCACGGAGGGGAGGGGAGGGGTGCCACCCTAGGGGGACCCCACCCAAGCCTCTGCGTATTCCCCTTTCTGAACTCTATGAGGAAGACACGGCCCCTCTCTGCTTGTGCTTCAAGGAACCTCCTCAGAAGTGTGTCTGGGGGCCCACGCTCCCCTTGTTCTCACCAGTAACGTGGGACTCGCTCTCTGCTGAGGAACACAGTGCAGGAGCAGTGCACATCAGTCCCGGAGAAGAAAACCCTTGAAATGAGTGAGAAGGTTCTTTTCTTTTCTTTCTTCTTTTTCTTTTTCTTTTTTCTTTTCTTTTCTTCCCCAGTAATTTTATTTTATTATTAACTTCTTAGTGCACAACTTAATGGGTTTCATTATGACGTTTCCATACTTGCATATCACTTGCTCATGCTCACTTCCCCCATTGTTGTTGTTAGGTGCCGTCGAGTCGAGTCTGACTCATAGTAACCCTATGTACAGCAGATAGAAACACTTCCCAATTCTGTGCCAGGCACACAGTCTTTTTTATGTTTAAGCCCATTGTTGCAGCCACTGTGTCAATCCACCTGGTGGAGGGTTTTCCTTTTTTCTCTGACCTGTCACTCTCCCAAATAGGATGTCTTTCTCCAGGGATTGGTCCCTCCTGACTACGTCTGAAATATGTAAGATGCAGCCTGGCCATCCTTGCTTCCAAGGAGCACTCTGGTTGCACTTCTTCTAGGACAGATCTGTTAGTTCTTTTGGCAGTCCATGGTATATTCAATAGATGTCTCTACCACCATAATTCAAAGACATCATTTTCCAACCAGGTGACCAAGTAACTGCACAGAAATGCTGCAGTTGATTCCCAAACAGTGACACTGTTGCATGAGAGTGATAGTGGCACAGAAGGGTTTTTCACCAAAGGTATATGTGGTGGACTTAAGAAGACAAAGTCTTCCATGGAGACTCTCTGTGAAAGAATGACACCCTGGCTGCTGCTTTTAATGAGAGGAGTGGGAGGCAGTTGCCCACTCTGTCCCAGGGCCCTCCTGCCTCCACCTGCTCCCATCCTCAGAACCAGAATCAGCCCCCAGCCTCCTCCTCCTGGCAGAGCCCTCGAGTGCTCTACCCCATGGGGGGCTCATCATCCAAGCAAAGCGCTTCCTCCTCATGGCCACAGCGTGGGCTCCAACAGGCCCAAGGGTGAGGCCGCTGTGCAACAACATGTAGACATTTTGCTAAATGTTCCCAGCTGCCAAGAGGGCCCGTGGGCTATAGAAGGTGAGAGCCTGTGTGGTTTCACTGCAGACGCATGGCCAGGCAGAGCGCGATCCCTAAGCTTTTTTCTATTGTCCTCCATTTGATGAAAGAGTTGTGGTTAAACCTTTATCTTTCATAAACACTGAAAATGTGGTTACCTTGATTTCCACATCTCATTTTCATTTTATTAAAAAAAAAAATGGGCTCCTTGCAGTAAAACATCTGATACTCTGGATGTTCTGCAGAAAACAGATGTTTCTCCATGTAATAGACGTCGGCAGGCCTCACACTCATACTCAGACACACATACACACACGTGTGTCTCATGAAGGGCCAAGGCAGGCCTTCTGCACCAGGGACACAGAGTCTGAACAGCCCCAATGCCTCAGGGCTGGAGCTACTGTAGCCACGAGGCCAGAGGAAACACAAAGGCCCCAGCAAGAGAGGTCAGGAGGCCGGGGCTACAACTGGGGACTCCGGGCTCCCGAGTTCCCGTTCTAGACGCCTTCCCACAGCTCAGCGTTCTGCTCCCTAGGTCTCCTCACCCCATGGGGCAGGTGGGAGGCATATCTGAGTGCCCCTCTCTCTCAGCCTCCTGTGGAGCCAGGGTAGGGCTCAAAGCCCAAAGGCCAGGGTCATTCTCAAGGGCACACCTTGAAACGGCAGCCATTTTTGGCAAAGCTGTGAATAGGCCCTTTTCTCATCTTTCTCCTTTTCTTTCTACATCACAGCCTTAGGCTGAAGGGAGGCCCACACTGTGCCCAGAACCTTAGGAAAGGCCAATGCATGGTTTCTCATCTGTGGGTGCACAGACGCTTTTGCCAGGTTTATGTCTTGGACATTGGGACAACCTGTCTCCCTCATTTCCCCAGGAATCTGGCTCCCCATCCCTTCTGCAGCATCACCTACAACCAGCTAAGACACTTGAGACCTGCTCCCTTCCCAGGAATATTGGTACTTTCCTTGAGATCCTGAAAACAAAGTTATCAACACCAAAAGGAACTGGTACCCAGCTTTGGGCTGCCTTGGGTGCTAGGCCAGCTGTTTATGGCAGGAGAGAGACTGCCTGCCGTGGGTTGCTCCCACCACTCCCACTGCCCAGCCCGAGGGTGGCATTGCAGAGCTCACCCTGTGCCCAGATGCCTGGTTCCCTCTCAGCTTGTTTCTTTCCCTTCCATGGCTCGGGCACATGGCTGTCCCTCTGCCCCTTGGGCTCAGAGTGGAGGCTGCATGTTGCTCCTTGTGTATAAGCTGAAATTCTGCACCAGTGATTCTGGGAAACTGCTTCCCTAGAATTATCTTTATTTATGTCCATCTTACCTCATTCCAGACAGGCTTTGTGGAAGCTTACAGAAGTGCACATAAAAGAAAGAAAAAAGATAGCAAATGACCAAAAACTGGGTAGAAAAATAAGATGAATCACAAAACATCACTAAGGAGAACCGTAAATTTGGTTCTGGGCTTCCCAGATGCTACAGCAAAGAGGTAAAACTATCAGTTACAAGACTTGTGTCACTGAGGTAAAATACAAACTGTGGCGCAGGAGAATTATAGCAATCCCTGGGAGTGAGGCCTCAAAGCAATTTCTAGGATAGGTTTACAAAGAGAATGTTGAGGTATGCAGTACGCCAGTGGTTTCAGCTTGAAAAACAAAAACAAAAACCTTTTTCAAACTAAAGGTAATTTTAAAAGATAAATTAAAAAGGCAAGTGACTTGCTCTGGCTGCAGGGAACAAGGGCTCCTTACCGTGCCCAGGATGCCGAGGTAATTCATAACCTCACTCCCCAAATGGCTCAGTCTGAATGCATGAGTCACTATTTCCAAACCTTGCCTGAGGCATGAGTCCCCTGCAGGGCTTGTTAAGCACAGGGAGCCCAAGGCCCACAGAAAACAGACCACAGCCGAATCCTGGGCTGAAGAGAAGGGGTGTGTGGCCCTGGGTGATTTTATATCCAGGCAAGCTTTGGAAACCCAGTCATAGGCCAGTACTTCATTTGGCTGGGCTATCTGGTGAAAGCTCCATCCTGGCTATGTGGCCTTCATGGTAAGGTGGGGTCCCTGCCAGGAGAAACAGTTGGGGGACCACGGCACGGAGCAAGCTTTCAAACTGTGGGCTGCAGTGGTCCGGGGCTGGGAAGAACAGTATTGCCCCCACTTCCACACCAGCAACCCTATTTCATCCGGCCTCCCAGCCCAAGGTGAGGCAACTCCTGCTGTTCTCTCCACAGACACGTGGAGGTACTGGTGGCAACACCACCAGGCACATGGGCAACAAGGCTACCCCTCCACATGCCAGAGGTGGGAGAAGCACAGCATCTTGGGGGAACTGACTGGCCAGAGACAGTGCTCCATCTCCCAAGCCCAGCCCATGCTCACATATAAGGCACCCAGGCTCTTACAACCCTGCTCTTGACAGGTAACCTCCATTCTGGAAAGTCCATTAATGAGTTCCCATGGGCCAAGACTTCTGTCAAATTCAACCATGGTTAAGAGCTTGGGCTCCAAAGCCATCTCCTGGGTTCAAACTCTGGTGTTCCTACTGACAGCATATGTCCATGGCAAGTTCTTGACTTAACCAGAATCTTAATTTCCTGGGGTGTTCACCAGGCAGAATGTGCTATGTTGTGTTGCAATAACAAAGAGCCCCAATGTCAACAGATTAGAACAAAGTCTTATTTCTCATTTAAGCAGTCAACTACAGATCTAGGAACTTCCCCAGGCAATTGTCCTCCACATGGCAGCTCTACCATGTTCCAGCCACATGTTCCCCAGTCTACCACACACTTTCACAATTGGAAGAGGATTCTGGAGGGCCCCACAGAGACCAATAAACACATAAGCCCAGCAGTGGTGTGCATCACCCCCATAGGCCAATCACTGGCCAAAACTAGCCTCATGTTCAATCTCCAACAAAGGTTTGTCAAAGGGTAATCCTCTTGGTATCTAGAAGAGACCTAGATAAGAGGAAGCACTAAATGTCATGATTATGTTTACCCAGATGCTGGTGATAATGAAAGGAAATAAACCTTAGCATGTTTCTGCCATAATAGCAAAGGTTGATTAAAGGATCTTCCACCTTTTCTTCCACTCTTGTTCTGGCCAGTTTTCTTTTTTCTTTTCTTTTTTTTTTTTTTTTTTTTTTTTGCGGTACTGGGGGTTGAACCCAGGGCCTTGCACTTGCATGCTCTGCAAGTGCTGAACCACTGAGCTGCACCCCCAGCCCATTTTTTTTTTTTACTTTTTTTGAGACAGGATCTAAGTTACGCAGACTGCCTCTGGTCTCGAACTTGCGATCCTCCTGCCTCCTCCCGAGCTGCTGGGATTATAGGCATGCACCACCATGCCTGGCAACTCTGGCCAGTCTTCTAAGAAGCAGTTGCTCATTTCCTAGTTTGCACCTTCTTTTACCCTCCAAGCTTGAGTTTTTATAGCTTCTTATTTCCACAAAGCCTGGGATTCAAAATGAGACTTTCATCAGCCACTGTAAGAACTCTGGATGTAGAATGGATAAAAAAACTATGGTATATATACACAATGGAATACTATTCAGCAATCAAGAAAAATGAAATAGGGTCATTCGCAGCAAAATGGATGGAATTAGAGAAAATTATTTTAAGTGAATGAACACGAGCTCAGAAAGAGAAACAACACATGTTCTCACTCATATGAGGGAGCTGATTCAAAATTACAAGAAGGAAA
>VMDO01005746.1:6311-108289 GCA_007922755.1 Pedetes capensis | reverse complement strand
GGATCATTTTTTCTATTTCTGTGAAGTCAGTCAGTGGAATTTTAATGGGTATTGCATTAAATCTATAGATTGCTTTTGGTAGGATAGCCATTTTTACAATATTAATTCTCCCTATCCAGGAGCAGGGGAGGTCTTTCCGTTTTTTAGTGTCCTCTGCTATTTCTTTCTTTAATGTTTTGAAATTTTCCTTGTATAGATCAGAAGGGTCTTTGGTTAGATGGATTCCAAGGTAATTTAATCTTCTGGTGGGTTATCATGAATGGTATCTTTCCTGAAATTTCCTTCTCTTCTTGTTTGGAATTGGTATAAAGAAAAGCTATTGATTTTTGTATGTTAATTTTGTAGCCTGCAACTTTGCTGAAGGAATTAATTAAATCCAGAAGTTTTTTGATTGAGGTTTTGGGGTCTTTCAAGTATAAAATCATATCATCTGCAAATAATGATAATTTGACCTCTTCCTTGCCAATCTGTATCCCTTTGATTTCTTCCTCTTGCCTGATTGCCCTGGCCAGAACTTCAATTACTATGTTGAATAGAATAGGAGAGAGAGGACATCCTTGTCTTGTTCCAGATCTAAGCGGAAATGGTTTTAGTTTTTCTCCATTTAATATAATGTTGGCTGTAGGTTTGTCGTAAATGGCTTTTATGAAATTAAGGTATTTGCCTGTTATACCTATTTTTTCCAGTGTTTATAAAACACTTTTCATGTGCAAGTTGTTGTTGTTGTTGTTGTTGGATGCCGTCGAGTAGAGTCCAACTCATAGTGACCCTATGTACAGCAGTTCGAAACACTCCTCAATTCTGTGCCAGGCACGTAATCTTATTTATGTTTAGGCCCATTGTTGCAGACCCTGTGTCAATACATCTGGTGGAGAGTTTTCCTTTTTTTCGTTGATCTGCCACTCTCCCAAACATGATGTCTTTTTCCAGGGATCATTCTCTCCTGACTACATCCAAAATATGTAAGACGCAGTCTAGCAATCCTTGCTTCCAAGGAACACTCTGGTTGCACTTCTTCTAGGACAGATCTGCTGGTTCTTTTGACAGTACATGGTATATTCAGTATTCATTTCCAGCACCATAATTCAAAAGCATTAATTCTTCTTCTGTCTCCCTTGTTGAATATCCAGCTTTCATAACCATATGATGTGACTGAAAACCCCATGGCATGAGTGAGGTGCACCTTCATCTTCAGTGTGATGGCTTTACTTTTCAATACTCTAAAGAGATCTTTTGCCACAGCTTTTCCCAAAGCAGTGAACCTTTTGATTTCTTGACTGCTGTTTCCATGGGTGTTGATTATAGAGCCAAGCAAAGCAAAATCATGGACAACCTCGATCTTTTCTCCATTTATTGTGAAGTTGCATACTGACCCAGTCATAAGGATTTTTGTTTTGTTGATATTTAGTCTCAATCCATACTGAAGGCTGTGATCTTTGATCTTCATCAGTAAATGTTTTAAATCCTCTTCACTTTCAGCAAGCAGAGTTGTGTCATCTGCATAATGTAAGTTGTTAATGAGTCTTCCTCCAATCCTGATGCCATGTTCTTCCTCATAAAGTCCAGCTTCTCAGATTATTTGCTCAGCATATAAATGGAAGATACACTGTGAAAGGGTACAGCCCTGATGCACATGTTTCTCAAAATTGTGCAAGTAACTTGAGTTAATTTATTTCATTTTATTTTATTTTATTTTATTTGTAGTATTAGGGGTTGAACCCAGGGCCTTGCTATGCTTAGCAATCGTTCTAACCCTAGCCACCTTTTTACTTGCTAAATGGAGCTAAATGTCTTGCTAAATGGATCAGGCTGTCTTTGGCCTAGAACTTGCAATCCTCCTGCCTTAGCTCACTGAGTCATTGGGATTACAGCTGTGTGCCACAGTGCCTGACTTTGTACTATTGTGATCCTACTTGGAAATTTGATTATTAGATGTTTTTATTTGCTGCTGCTTTGCAGAAATATCTCAGTTGCTAGGCTTATATTTAGTTATCATTAACTGAATGTTCTCAGCCCAGACTCAGGGCTTTCATGCCTATTACTATGGTGTAGGTTTCTTCCTGGTAGGCTTTATTGTTTGGACAGTCTGCCTTTAGCAATAATGAGATGTGACTGGGCATGGTGGTGTTACATGCCTGCAATTCCATCAACTCAGGAGGCTGAGGCAGGAGGATTGTGAGTTTGAGGCCAGAGGCACCCTGTATACCTTAATAAGAACCTGTCTCCAAATAAGAAATAAAAATAAGAGTTAGAGGTGCAACTCAGTGCTAGAGCACTTGCCTAGCCTATATGAAGCCCTGGGTTCAACCCACCAGGACCACAAAAACCAAACCAAAACAAAAAATATGCCAGCCCAATAATAAGATGAAACTTTTAGGTTTTCTTGATAAGATAGGTTAGGAAAATCCAGAGAATTTCTGTATAGAATGATTTTACTTCTATGGTGTTTTTGTAGGTTCAATGGGTATTTGATAAGGAGCTAGTTTGAGATTTTCTGCCAGGCACTGCAGGTGATTTCTTTTGGAAGGGAGGTTTTTTTAAATGAAGAATTTGTGCTGTTGTATCTATAACAAATACTTCAAACTGAAGAGTTTAAGATGTGTAGATACAGAATCTGAGCTTTAGTCTGTTGGAAAAATGAATTTAGTGTAAAATAATAAGTAAAGTGATGGAAAGGATCTTTATAGGAATTTGAAGGAGTCTATGAAGAAAGATCCATCCTAGAAGAAGTGCAACCAGAGTGCTCCTTGGAAGTGAGAGAGGCTAGACTGCATCTTATGTATTTTGAACATGTTGTTAGGTGGGATCAATTCCTGGAGAAGGACATGTTTGAGAGAGGGGTGGGTCAGGAAAAAAAAAAAAAAGGAACACTCTCAACTATATGGGTTGACACAGTGTCTCCAACAATGTGCTTAAACATAAAAAAGACCGTATATGGGCACAGTGTCAGTATCTCATTCTGTTATACAGAGGGTCTGTTGTAGATAGGGTCACTATGAATCAGACCTGACTCAACAGCACCTAACAATGACAATGAAGAAAGATGAGTTGGCGTATCAGGTGCAACATTTTGGAGCACATGGGGCCACAAGAGGAGGGCTTTGTTGTCTTGGGGTAGCTAGAGAAGAATATTCCAGATGAATGTCATCAGTCCAACCAGGCTAGGGAAAGTCAGAAACTTGGATATGTATATAGCTTTTGGAAGCCTGTGTGTCCTAGTGATGAGAACAAAGAAAGCTCTTTTCCCTGCTTGCCCCAACACTCCCATCTCAGAGAGAGAGAAGAGGGTCCAACCCAGTGTGTGGGAGAGTGATAAAGACCCATCTCAATTCAAAATGGATCAGAAATCTTAATTAAGACCTGAAATGTGAAACTATTAGAGGAAAACATAGGGAAAACACTTTAAGGTATAGGCATAGGCAAGAATTTTCTGAATAGGATTCCAATAGCTCAGGAAAAAATAGTAAGAATTGACAAGTGGGATTGTATCAAATCTAAAAGCTTCTGCACAGCAAAGGAAATGATTACCAGAGTGAAGAGACAGCCTACAGAATGGGAGAAAATCTTTGCCAGCTATTTATTTGACAGGGAATTAGTATCCAGAGTATATAAAGAACTCAAAAAATTAAATATCAAAAGAAAAAACAACCCAGTCAGTAAATGGGCAAATGAACAGTTCTCAAAAGTACAGGTGGCCAGTACATACATGAAAAACATTCAGCATCTTTAGCTGTCAGGGAAATGCAAATAAAAAATATGTTGAAGGTGGGTATGTGTGCCCGTAATCCAAGTACTTGGAAGGCTGAGGCAAGAGGATCTCGAGTTCAAGGCCAGTCTGGACCACATAGCACTAACTTGTCTCAAAAAACAAAAGCCATAACAAACACACACACACCTAAAAAAAAGGAAAAGAAAAAAAACCCTACATTGAGATTCCGTTTCACCTGAGTCTGAATGTTTATCCTCAAGAAAATAAACAGCATGCTGGCAAGGATGTGGTGGAAGGAAGTGGAGGACCCCTGACACACTACTGGTGGAAATATAAATGAGTCCTGCCACTATGGGAGTCACTATGGAGATTCCTCAAAAAACAAAGCAGAACCACCATGTAATCCAGCTGTACCACTCCTGGGTATATATCTGAGGAAATCTCAGTCAGCATGCAGAACAGATACTCACACACTTGTGTTTATCATGGCACTATTCACCATAGCCAAATTATTGAATCAGTCTGGATGCCCATCAGTGGATGAATGGATAAAGTAAATATGATATAAATATACAATGGAGTATTATTTGGAAATGAGGAAGAATGAAATCATGCTGTTTATAGGAAAATGGTTGGAACTGGAGATCATGTTAAGCACAATAAGCCAGGCTCAGAAAGACAAATATTGTATCTTTTGTCATGCAGAATCTAGATTAAAAAAAAAAAAAGGTCAGGAAGGTAGAAGGGGGACTATTTGGGAAGAAGAAAGAGACCAGTGGTAGTGAAAGTAAGAAAGGGTAATGAAGGGGTATATATGATCATAATATATGCATGTATGAAAATGTCTGAATGAAGCCAATTATTTTGTACAATTAATATACCCTAATAAAAAGAAGTCCCAGGTTTAATCCCCAGCACCGCAAAAACTGGGGAAGGACTTGGCAGTCCACTCCTGAAGCAATCCCCAAAACAAGCAACCATTAAAAATCCTATGAGGGTCAACATGAGTTGGATCTGACTTGTCAGCACCTAACAATAGCAACAATTTAAAAATTAATTACTGCCGGGCATGGTGGCATGCGAGAGGCTGAGGCAGGACGATTGACATGTGTTCCAGGCCAGGCTGGGCTACTTCTCAAGACCTTGTCACAAACAAAACCAACCGACCAAACAACATGCTTCAAGCAACAAAACATGCTTCTTACCCCCAAGTATTTGAAAACAAGTAGCTCAACAGAGACCTCTTAACTATTTTTGAGCCTAGGAGCCACCATTAAACCCAGGAAAATCTGGCTGGGTGTGGCGGCTCATGCCTGTAATCCCAGCAATTTGGGAGATGGAGATCAAGGCAGGAGGAAAACACGTTCAAGGCCAGAGGCAGCCAGCATAATTTAGTGAGATGCTGTCTCAAGATAAACAAATAAAAAATTGTCCGAGGGTGCAGTCCAGTGTAGAGCACTTACAAGGATATATGCAAGGCCCTGGGTTCAGCTCCCAAGTTACACATCCCCCCGAAAAAAACAGAGCAGGAAAATCTCTCTTTTGATTTCATGGCATTAACACTGAATACCATTAAAAATTAGCATGGTTGGCCCTCCATATCCACATCTGTGAATTCAGTCACAGAAAATTTTTTGAAAAGTTCACATTTGTTCTGAACTTGTACTGCCTTTTTTTCTAGTCATTATTCCCTAAACAACAAATATTTATGTAGTGTTTACATTTTATTAAGGATTATAAGTAATTTTGAGACTGGTACTGTGGCTCATGCCGGTAATCCTAGCACCTTGGGAGTCTGAGACAGGAGGATTGTGAGTTCAAGGCCAGAGGTAGACTGCGTAGCTTAGCAAGACCTTGACTCAAAATAAAAAATAAAAAATGGATTTGGGGTGCAGCTCAGTGGTAGAGCACTTGCAAAGTATGTGTGAAGTCTTGGGTTCAAGCCCCAAGTACTTCCCCCCCAAATTCTTTAATCTTGAGATATTTAAAAGTATATGGGAGGATGTGTGAATGTGCGTGGGTTATATGCAAATATGGCATTTTATATAAGGGACTCGAGCATCCATGGATTTTGGTTTTCTGTTGCAGGAGTCTTGGAACTAAAACCCAGAAAATATCAAGGAGTAACTATATATATTTTTTTCATGTCTAAGAAAATTAATTAATTAATTTACTTGAGACAAGGTCTTGCTGTGTAGCCTAGGCTGGCCTTTAACTTGGGACCCTCCTACCTCAGCCTTCTAAATGCTGGGATTACAGGTGTGGGCTACCATGCCTGATTCTGTAAGAAATTATTAAAAATGCACTTAGAAATTGATTTAACACATGCCTGTAATCCCAGCACACTTCAGAGGGTTGAGGCAGGAGAATCATGAGTTTAAGATGAATCTGGGCTACATAGCTGAGACCTTGTCTCAAAAAAAAAAAAAAAAAAGATTCAAAATGTTCTTACTAATTAATTAATTTATTATTTAAAATAATCCTCATGAACCTGGCATGGTGACACATACTTACAATTCCAATGACTTGGGAGATTGAGGCAAGAGGATTGTGATTTTGAGGCCAGAGGCAGTTTGTGCAATTTCGCAAGCCCCTGTCTCAAAAAAAAAAAAAAAAAAAAAAAAAAATTGAAAAGGGGCCAAGGGTACAGTTCAGTGGTGGAGTACTTGCCTAACATGCACAAGGCCCTGGGTTCAACCCCTTGCCCCAGTACTAAAAAAAAAAAAGAAAGAAATCATAAAAAGAAAAAAAAAAACCATAGATTTTTTAATAATAAACCTTTTTCTTTCAAACTAGAAATACAGTGCTATGGAATAAAGAAAAGGGGAGAGGAATTCTTTTTTGAGGTTGGTAAATTGATAAAACGTGTGGCTGAGAAGGACTTGGCAAGAGGGCTTGATCAAGAGGCCCATAGGAGGGTGTACTTTGGAAAAGTTTGGGTGGCTATGGTTGTATTGTGCGTTGAATGATTGATTTTTCTGGCGTAACATCAGAAAGCATAGAATAATGTTTTTAGGGAGTTGTTTTGTGGACAATTTGGGAAGCATTTGTGTCTGTGGGGAGAGAGTTGTTTATTATTTCTAGTATCTCTGGCCAGCCCTTCTTTCCTTAGAACAGCCTTCTCTCCTTTTTGGAAAAAGTTCATCTTGGAGAGGAGGGAGGACCCATCCATCAGTGCATCAACAGAGTAGAACAGTGTGCGGGCTCCCTTCTCTGGTGTGCCCATGTGGATGCAGGGCTGAGGCTTCACTAGTCGACTCTTTGGTGCTGGGTCCATGGAGAGGCTGCATGCTGACCAGATGTATGTGCCGAAGACCCAGTCTGTGTCTTTTGTGTGGACCCTGGAGTGCCTACGGTGTATTCTCATCTTCTAGGCCTGGACTACAGTCCTTGCTACTCCAGTTTTCCCAGCTTTTGGTTTTCTTCCAGTAAACTCCTTTTAGCTTCAGAGAGCCAGGATTGGTTTCTGTTGCTTGCAATGAAGAACTCCAGTATACCACCTTAAGGTAACCTCAGTAACCCGTTACATCAGAAGAAATGTGTATGCATTCGCTCAGAAATTTTTAACTTACCTTTTGGTAAGAGAGCCTTTTCATTTTACTTATGAAGCAGTCTTTAAAATTTTTAATTTTTTAGACTAGAAATTTCTTGCTGGCATCATGGCACATGCCTGTAATCCCAGTGACTTGGGAGGCTGAGGCAGGGGGACTGTGAGTTTAAGGCCAGAGACAGCCTGTGTAATTTAGCAAGACCCTGTCTCAAAATAAAAAAAAGAAAAAGAGGGTTGGGAGTGTAGCTTAGTAGTGGAGCACTTGCCTAGCATGTCTCAGCCCTGGGTTCAGCCCTCAGTTCTGGGAGGGAAAAAAGTCCAAGTTTAAGAAAACCGTAGGATGCTTTTAAAATATACATCGTGTAGCCTGTAACTTCTATTTTGGTTGACAAGAATGTATTGAGTCCTTTATGTAAGGCACTGCTCTAGATGCATAAAAACTGTGGACATGTTTCCTGCTCTCCAGGAAGAATGTTTTTCTAAATTGATGCAGTAACTAAATTAGCAATTTTAGTTCAGTTGAACAAGTATCTTGTGTGAGGTCAGGTAGAAAAATTAAAAAGGCAGGACTCAAAGTCTATGGAGCAATTAGAGAAAATTTAGGAGAGGATGTGCTTTGGAAGTACTTCTTTTTAAGGGGCACAGTATTTAAGTAGTCAATATAAAGCTTTAAGAAATGAGTAGAGCTTACATGGGTGTAAAGGGGGACAGGGCTCAAAAGAGGAGGACTTCGTAAGTGTTTAAAGTTTTGTGTATTTCTTTATCCCTTTGCATGTAGGAGCTAGAGAAGGGAAAGAGAACAGTAGAGATATCTCAAGGTTGCAGATTGATTCCAAAGCATCATAAAAAGTCAGGATTTGGATATTGACTCAATTTCTCTTATCTGTAAAATGGGAATATATAATAACTAATTCATGAAGTTGTTGTGAGACTTGAATGGGGAAAGAGAAGTAAAATGCCTTTCATGTATATAGTAAATGCTTAGGAAATGTTAGCTTTGTTACAGTGAAGCACACTGGCCAACAAATAGTTATGATAGGGAGATAAGTGTAAAAGAACCTTGTCCCAAGTGCTTTAGGAATGGAGGAGTAACAAATGTTGGATTGAGGAATCTGAAACAGTGGGAAAGGAGAGATCTGGGTGGCAAAGGGTAAGTAGATTTGTTGCCACTTCACTATAGATTGTGCTGAGGTTAAAAAAAATAAGATTCTGGAGCTGGAGGTGCACCTCAGTGGTAGAGTGCTTGCCTGGCACATGTGAGGCCTTGGGTTTGATCCCTAGCACTGGAGGAGAAAAACCCTTTTGGTTATAACATCCTCACTCAGCTGGACAAATAGGAAGTATGAAAGAAAGGAAAGATTTCAAGGAGCTGTGTGAGCTTACTTTGAAAGAGCTTTATGGAAGGAGATAAGACCTGAGATTATAGAATCTTTAGGTTTTTAAGCCTAGAAGTAACTTTAGACTTGATCTATCCAGCCACCTCAATGAGGTAAGGAACTGAAACCTAAAGGGTGTTCAAGTCTGTCCACAGTGCTATTTCTTCTAAGATAATGTGCACGAAGACATGCATTTCTACTGACAAATCCACAAAAGTGGTTGAACAAGTAGAATGGAAAAGTTTTGAATAAAAATATATTTCTAAAACTGACTAAGCACCAGCATTTTAAAAGGAAAAGCTAGAACGAGAGACCACGATACAATTATAGAAATGTCATCTATACCAGCTCCAGCAACACCTATTGCGCTGTTGTCACCATTGCCTACATCTGATCACGAATCCTGGCACCAGTGTGTGTGTATCGTGGGAAGATTAATTTCTCAGAAACATGGCTATTTTTGGCAAATTTTGAATGCCAAAAAATGCTTTTGATGGCCTTTTTAGTGCTCTGCCTTCCACTACAAAGACATTTCACACTTGCTATAGCAAATGTGGAAAATACCTTCTCTTTTAAGTCCACAAAATTATATAAGTTAGCAGAATCCTGAAATGTCTCCTGCTCAGAGTTTATCCTCTGGAGTGCTGTGTGGTGCTCTGTGCACAGTAGGTCCACAATTGTGTGTGAGGATAAATACCATTCTACCTCCAAATAATGGGAGAAGGACCTGGCAATCCACTCCCAAGCCAATCCCAAAACAGTCTGCCATTGAAAACCCTATGAGGGTCACTATGAGTCGGATACCGACTCGACGGCACCTAACAACAACAACAACAACAACAACCTCCAAATAATTTGCTCCAGGCCATGTTAAAGGACATTATTTTTCTTAGTATAGTGCTTAGTTTTACATTTTGATTGACTTACATGTAATATTATGGGCTATTTTAACACATATAATAGGCACTTTTTCCTAATCTGAATTCGCTACACATTTTTAATGATTTCATGTCCATTAAGCAGATGAAAGAACTTAAATATCCCTCTTTGTTGTGGATGACACAGTTAAATCACAAAACAAGACAGTATTGGTGACCACAGTAAATATTCTATTTTTCCTCTATTTCACAAGTACACATTTTAATAAATATGACACCTAACCATCTTTTAGAAAATTTATTTGCATATACTTATTATATACAATGGGTTTCATTGACATTTTCATACATGTATATAATGTACTTTAATCATATTCACCCTTCCATTACCCTCTCATCTCCCTTCACTGGTTCCCTTCCTCTTCTCAATTTGTCCCCCTTCTACTTTCATGTTTTTATTTGTTTAAATGTAGGTTCTACATTGAGAGAAAACATGCAATATTTGTGTTTTTGAGTCTGGCTTATTTCACTTAACATGATGATTTCCAATTTATCTGTTTGCCTGCCAATGACATAATTTTGTTCTTTATGGCTAAGTAATACTCAGGTGTGTGTATATATCATATATTCTTTGTCCTTCCATCTGTTGGTAGGCGCCTAGGCTGATTCCACAACTTGGCTATTGAGAATAGTGTCGCGGTAAACTTGGTTATGTAAGTACACCTATCATATGCTGACTATGATTCCTTCAGGTAGATACCTAAGAGCCAGTTCTCTTGAAAAGAATTACCATTTTTGAGCCAAGTGTGATAACACAAGCCTGTAATCCCAGTATTCATGAGGCCGAGGCAGGAGGATCCTGAATTTGAAGCCAGCCTGGGGTACATAGCAAAGATTCTGTCTCAAAAAAATAAAAAAACAAAAAACCCATTCTCCACTTGCCACTCTCATCCCCAGTGCTAAAAAGAGGTCAGGCTCTAAATTTAATCAGTGAACCACATAAATTGATAGCATAATGTGTCAGACATTACTGTGTATCAGTAGGGTTTGTTGAGATTAGCACCACCTCTAATGATTTCACATAGGAACTGGTATGGATTTATTTGCACTAAGAAATCAATAACACAATTTAGTAGTGATTATACTTTCTTTTTTCCCATGTTGCATCTGTATCTGCTGGGCATAAGACTTACTACCTTGAAAGCATTTTGCAGTAACCATAAAATTGCTCTTTGAAGATGCAGCAAACTAGGTAATAGATATTTTTAATGCATCTTTTTGTTGGTGGTGTTGGTGATTTGTCATCAACAGAACAACTGTAACAAAAATTGTTCAGTCAAAGAAAATATGTAAAAGTTTACTCAGTAGCACTGGACATACTGACTTGATGGTCAACTTAGTCTAAAATTAATACTGTTCTTCAGCTTGTCAAGTCTTGCCCAGGGGAGGAAGTTCTATATTGATTTCCCACAATTTGGTTCACCTAGTGTTTGACAGACACTGTGATTTGGCTAACCCCACACTCATCTTTGACCACCCTCCTTTCCACTAAGTACGTCCCAGTTTTCTTTGCAATTAGAGGTGGCTGTGCAACTGAGAAGCAAAAGTTTGCTAAAGAACAGATATGGCCAGCACTATTTTTACCTCAAGTGTCTTGAATGTTGATATCTGGAATTATAGCAGCTACTTTGAGGCCATGAGGTGGACAGTTATAAAGCACTCTTAAACTCAAAGGTTAAGATGATGAGGATAGCCTTCTTACGAAATGGGTTGACCTTGATATTTTGGCAATAATGTGAGGGGAAATTGATGCTGTTATTAAAATGGATTATACCCAGCAACTCAGGCAGTGTGTCTTCAACCCTCCAAGATTTACATGCCCAAATTAAATCTGTGATAGATTCTGCCCTAAATTTTAGTGATTTACTAGATACTTCATGGTGAAGAAAAGTTCTAGTTTTGGTGCTAATTTTAAGACTGGGCATAACAATCTGCTGTATGAATTATTGTTCACAGTTTGATGTCTTGAATAGTGGCAGCATTTCTTTCAGATTCCCATCAAATGATGATCCTCCAGTCTCCAAGTTCAGACCTTCTCATGTGTCCCTTAGGTCAGGTAGGTTTTAGCTCAGGCAAGTCAGGATTTTCCATCCCTGGATAGGTAGGGTCTCTGTCCCTATTCAGCCCTAAGAAGCTTCAGAAGATGGAATTTTGGCCTTCATCAGCCCTTTAGATTAAGAAATCAAAATCTCAGAGGGGGAAATTGAGGCAGGATAGAAACACAGGAAAATTAACGGGACATGGGAAAGGAAAAGAGCCCTCACCCCACAATTTGGTTAAAACTTTGTTGGTTTAGAGTCAAGAATTTTGACACAACTACCAAGAAAACTGCCGTGAGGACTGCATAGAGACAGAATATTTCTATTTCATCTTTTAAATCCTCTAAACAGTGGAAGGGCTGGGATTTAGCTCAGTGGGTAGAGCGCTGCGCTGCAGTCTCTGAGGCCCCAAGTTCAATTCCCAGCACCACAAAAATTGGAGAAGGGCCTGGCAATCCACTCCCAAGGCAATCCCGAAGCACTCAGCCATTGAAAACCCTGTGAGGGTCTCTATGAGTCGGATACCGACTCGACGGCACCTAACAACAACTCAACGACAAACAGTGGAACTTTTTTTTTTTCCTGGTGCTTAGAGGAGGAGTTGAACACAGGGCCTCATGTATACTATGCAAGTGCTCTACCACTGACCTGCACTCCTAACCCCCTCCTTTTTATATTCTTTATTTTGAGACAGGGTCTCGCTGAATTGTGTAAACTTGTCTCTGGCCTTTACAATCCTCCTGCCTCTACTCCCCATGTTGCTAGGTGGAATTTCTTCTTTTGACCTATTTTGGCCTGTGTTATTGGCACTTCTTTCTCATCCCCAAAACTAAACTATGCACCTTGAAAAGCCACCTTATAATTTCATTTACCTAAGGTGAAATTCTTTAAAATAGAAAGAATAGGTAAGGCAGCTCATTGATTTGCTTAAACTTTGAACTGGGATGTAAATATGATTCTCTTGAGAAGCCTGTGTTCATGTGTTGGACGTGTTCTATTATTAAGGGATTCTCTGTCTCTCAGAAGCTGACATCCATGTCTTTGATGTGTACCATTATTTGTAAGTGTGTCTTTTTCTCACCAAATGCACATGCTTATTAGATCTAAAGCATGGATTGTCTCTTATCTCTCGTTAATAAATAAATGCACTAACTTTGCTTCACTTTGACTTGTCCTGAAATTCTTTTTTGTGACAGAACCAAGGAACCGACCCATCTAGAGGTCCCTAAGGGGAGGAACTTCTCAGGCTATAGGCAGCCACTGGTCTTCATCGTCGCCAACTGCTGCTGACATTTCCTCTACTAATCATGTTTTCTGACTTTTCACAGTAATCTGAAACACATTCTTCCATCCTTGATGACCAACCAAGATAGATAATAATAACCTTGTAATAATTTGATGATGATGTTGTTAGGTGCTGTCCAGTTGGGTCCAACTCATAGTGACCCTATGTATAGCAGAATGAAACACTCCCCAATTCTGTACCACACAATCTTATTTATGGTTAAGCCCATTGTTGCATACACTGTGTCAATCCATCTGGTGGAGGGTTTTCCTTTTTTTCACTGACCTGCCACTCTCCCAAACATGATGCCCTTCTCCAGGGATTGGTCTGTCCTGACTACATGTTCAAAATACGTAAGATGCAGTCTAGCCATCCTTGCTTCCAAGGAGCACTCTGGTTCCACCACTTCTAGCAGAGATCCATTGGTTCTTTTGACAGTCTGTGATATATTCAATATTCATCTCTAGCACCATAATTCAAAAGCATCAGTTCTTCTTCTGTCTCCCTTGTTCAGTGTTCAGCTTTCACAACCATATGATGCGACTGAAAATACCTTGGCATAAATCGGGCTCACTATAGTCTTCAATGTGACAGCTTTACTTTTCAATACTTTAAAGAGATCTTTTGCCACAGCTTTCCCCAAAGCAGTGCATCTTTTAATTTCTTGACTACTGCTTCCATGGGTGTTGATTATAGAACCAAATAAAACAAAATTGTGGACATCCTCAGTCTTTTCTCCATGTACTGTGAAATTGCATACTGACCCAGTTATAAGGATTTTTGTTTTGTGATGTTTAGTCACAACCTATACTGAAGGTATGTTCTTTAATCTTCATCAGTAAATGTTTTAAATCCTCTTCACTTTCAGCAAACAGAGCTTTGTCGTCTGCATAAACACAGGTTAATGAGTCTTCCTCCAATCCTGATGCTATGTTCTTCTTCATAAAGTCTAGTTTCTCAGATTATTTGCTCAGCATAGAGTTTGAAGAAGTACAGCCCTGTTGCACACCTTCTTGAAAGGATACAGCCTTTATGCACACCTATCCTGACTATAAGCCAGGCAGTGTTTCCTTGTTCTGTTTGAATGACTGCTTCCTGGTCCATGTACAAATTCCTTATAAGTACAATTAAGTGCTCTGGTATTCCCATTCTTCGCAATGTTATCCATAATTTGTTATGAACCACACAGTCAAATGCCTCTGTATAGTCGATAAAACATAGACATCTTTCTGATATTCTCTGCTTTTGGCTAATATCCATCTGACATCAGCAGTGATGTCCTTGGTTTCCCACCCTCTTCTGAATCTGGCTCGATTTTCTGGAAGTAGCTGTAGTCACTTTTGAATGATCTTTAGTAAAATTTTGCTTGCATGTGATATTAATGATATTGTTTGATAGTTTCCACATTCAGTTGGATCCCTTTTTTTGGGAGTAGGCACAAATATGGATCTCTTCAATTTGATAGCAGTAATAAAACACCAGTAGAGAAGTTTGCGCCTGTAGCCCTACCACTGTGGTGACCCATCCCATCAGATTTCAGAAGCTAAGCAGGATCAACCCTGGTTAGTATTGGATGGGAGACTGCCTGGGAACACCAGGTGCTGTACAATTGGGAGAAGGACCCAGCAACCCACTCTCAGAAAACAATCAACCATTGAAAATCCTATGACTAGCAGAGAAGCACTGACAATAATGTTTCGCCTGTCGGATATAGGGTCGCTATGAGCCAGATGCTAACTCGACTGCACCAAACAACAACAGAAATTTGCCGCTTATAACAGAGTGTGGTCGAGTTTAGTCTTACTTGATCTTGATTCAGAGTGGTTAGCAAGCAAATATCTTCCTTGTTTAACTCATGGGTAAAGAGGGAACAGATTAAGGGGAGCAACCAGTTCTCTGTCTTTTTTTATTTTTTGTTTTCCTTTTTGATTTTTTGAGACAGGGGTCTCATTTATGTAGACCAGGCTGGCTTCTAACTCTTGATACTCCTGCCTCAGCCTCCCTAGTGCTGGGATTAGGAGTGTGTACCATGGAGCCCAGCTTCCTTCTTCTTTTTCTTCCTCCTTTTCTCATACTCTACTACTATCACACTCACCCGTACATCAAACATACACCATAGAAGAAGTTCCTTTTTGTCAGAGACAGGATGCAGGGTAAGGAAAGGTAAATGGCAGGAATGACACCTATCAAGTTATAGGGCAGTATCAGAATTATTGCTGGACTCCGACTGTGACTATGGGGGTAGGAGTAACTTCTCTGGCATTTCTAAACACTGATAGCTGGATTAATTTTGAACTGGGCATGTGAAGGTTATAAATGTACAATTACTAAAAATACATACTGATCAGAACTCTCACCTCGCTGTGCTTAATGCATCTATTTTGGGCCCACTTTTCTTATTGCCAAGATTCCTAATCTCCTGCAACAGCTGAGTTT
The DNA here is from genome assembly GCA_007922755.1 of Pedetes capensis. NCBI lineage: Eukaryota > Metazoa > Chordata > Mammalia > Rodentia > Pedetidae > Pedetes > Pedetes capensis. Next base: position 92,956 of record VMDO01005746.1, on the reverse strand, counting down.
GCTTCTTACCCCTAAGTGACAAACCTGCTTCCCTCACTGCCCGTCCTAGGCTAGGATACAAGTTCAGTTCATTTTTAGTATTGTGGGTTGGGTGAGGAGTTAAGTCTGCCCTTTATATTTTTCCCCCTTGGGTTATTTGCCACTTCTGGGAATCTCTTCCCGGTAGTTCCCTTCTTCCTGTGGAAGTGACTAAATGCCAATAGATTGCAAAAGGATCCACATGCCTCTTCATCTTTTTGGAGGTGAGATGTGAACCCAGAAGTTTGGAGGACTCTCAAGCTCTGTTGGCGTAGAACTCAGTGAACCTAGGTATGAATGATAGCATTTTAGCAGCCTGTTAAATTCATAAACCAGCTATGAATGTCTGTCAGCTTTTGATCACCCAGAAAAATAGAGGGGAAGACCATGTCCTTGTTGGTTTCAGTTTTGTGCTTCATGGTTACTGTATGTACTGAGCACCCCTCTGCTCCCCCCATATAAGATGGGGGTTGAACCCTGGACTATTGTACATGCTGGGCAAGTGCTCTACCATTGAGCTGCATCCCCAGTTCCTTTTTTATTTTTTATTTTGAGACAAGGTCTCCCTAAGTTGTATAGGCTGTCTCTGGCCTCCAGCTCTGCCTCAGCTGTCCAAGTTGCTAGGATAACAACTGTGCACCATGGCACCTGGCCCTGAGCATGTTTCGTTAATTTAAACTGTTAGATCCTATGTCCTAAAGAATGGGAGCTACAAGTGTAATCTGCTCTTCATCGATGAAGATGAGCATAGTCACTCATGGTGGATTGTGTGGAGGAGTCAAATGGAAGTTCTGGTCAGACTTATCCTCTTTGAACCACAGTTTCCTCAAGTGTAAAATAGAAGGATGTCCACTAACATCTAATTCCTAGGTCTGTTATGAGAATTTGGTTATATTTACATGAGTAGAACTTGGAACATTCTAAATTGCTATAGAAAAATTAGTTACAGCTGTTACTAGTAATTCTTTGAGCGTAGATTAAAGTTTTACCCAGATCCATTGAAGTAATCCAACAATATCGTTTAAACATACATCCAGTACATTCAAAAAACATTTTAGCACTTTTAGAAATATACTTTACTTTCCCTCACCACCCCCCACTGGGAGGTTAAACCAAGAGCTTCACACATGCTTTTGCAAATGCTCTGCCACTGAGCCACACCCTCAGCCCGTTTTTAACTTACTGAGACAGGGTCTTATTAAGTTACTTAGGCTGCTTATGGCTTCAAATTTGGGATCTTCCTGCCTCTGCCTCCCAAGTTGCTGGGATTACAGGCGTGTGTCACCATGCCTGGTTTATAAAAGTATAGTTTACTTTTTAAAGCAGTTTTAGGTTCACTAAGCCAAACTGAGTAGAAAAGTATACTTTCCATATGCTCCTGTCCTACTTGCACAACCTTCTCCACTATCAGAATTGCCCACTGTGGTGGCACATTTGTTGTAATCAGTGAACCTACACTGACATGTTGTGAACTATGGACTTTGGGTGATCTATGGATTTGGACCAATATATAATGACATGTACTTATCATTATAGTATCATGTGGCATAATTTCACTGCCCTAAAAACCCTGTGTGCTCTGCATGCGCCATCCCTTTCTTCTCACTAAGTCCCTGGCAGCCAGTGATCTTTTTGTCTCTAATTTTCCTTTTTCCGAATGTCATGTAATTATAAAACTACCATGTGTAGCCTTTTCAGATTGATTGATTTCTTTCATATAGCAATATGCGTTTAAGGTTCCCCCATGTCTTTCCATGGCTTCATGGCTTTTGAGCATTGAATTATATTCCATTGTCTGTATGTCACATTTATCCATTCACCTATTAAAAAACATCTTGATTACTTCCAGGCTTCCATTCCAGTTAGGAATGAAACTACTGTAAACATCTGTGCACAGGTTTTTGTGTGGACAGACATTAGTTTTCAGCTCCTTTGGGTAAATACCAAGGAGTATGCAATCCATTTCCCTGATGACATAGGAGGAGCAGCTTTTCATAATGTTTATTTACCATCTATATGTGTTCTCTAGCCTGCAGCCATACCACTGTGGCATCTGATCCTGTCAGATTTCGGAGAAACTAAGCAGGGTCGGGCCTGGTTAGCGAATGGATTGGAGACCTCCAAGGAACACCAGGTGCTGTAGGTGTGGGAGGACCCAGCAACCCACTTCCAAAAAACAATCAGCCATTAAAAACCCTATGCATAGCAGAGAAACACTAACAATACTATTTCACCTATTGTATATAGGGTTACTGTGAGTCAGATACCAACTGGATGGCACCTAACAACAACAAAATATGTTCTTTGGTGAGGTGTGTGTTCAAGTTTTTTTTGTGTGTGTGTGGTACTGGGGGTTGATCCCGGAGCCTCACACCTGCATGCTTTGCAAGTGCTTGACCACTGAGCTGCACCCCAGCCCTTTTATTTTTTTTCCCTTACTTCCTGAGACAGGGTCTCGCTAAGTTACATAGACTTCCTCTGGTCTCGAACTTGCAATCCTGGCTCTGCCTCCCAAACCGCTGGGATTACAGACGTGCGCCACCACGCCCAGCTTTTTGTTTGTTATTTTAACAGGGTCTCACTCTGTAGCCCAGGCTGGCCTCAAATTCATGTTAATTGTCCTATTTCAGCCTCTTGAGAGCTGGGATGACAGGTGTGTGCCACTGTGCCTGGCTCTTTGGCCATTTTAAATCAAGTTGCTTGTTCTCTTATTATTGAATTTTAAGTGCTTTTTTATATTTGTGGTAAATCCCTTATCTGATATGTCTTTTGCAAATATTTACAAATACTTTCACATTCTGTGTCATTCTTTTGATATCTAGTTTTTACTTATTTTCTGGGGGAAAAAGTAGTTATGGGGGGTGAGAGAGAGAATGAATATGAATGGGATTTTAATATTTCTTGATCTTATTGATCAGACATTCTGTCTGCCTTCAGGAGTTAGGAATTGTGGATATTTGTGTGTGTGTGTATGTGTGTTTATTTTTGTTTTGTTTTCTTTTTTCAATATTGGAGGTTGAACCCAGGTTCTTGTACATACTAGGCAAGTGCTCTGCTGCTAAGCTGCACAAGCAGCACTTTTTGTTATTTATTTATTTATTTATTTATTTATTTATAGATGAGGTCTCACTAAGTTGCATAAGCTGTGTCTGGCCTTGAACTCACAATCCTCCTGCCTCAGTCTCCTGAGTTGCTATGATTCCAGGTATGCACCGTGGCATCTTGTAACATTCTTAAAATTAGTTTTGACATTTCATATTCCTAGGATGGAAGATAAGTGTTAGCAAGAAAACAGATTGATGGTTGCAGGAAATAGGGGAGGTGTAACTGTCTATTGGTTATGGGGTTTTATTTTGGGATGATAAAATATTTTGGCACCAGATAATGATGATGGCTTTACAACACTGTAAATGTACTAAACATCACTGAGTTGTTCATTTTAAAATGGTTAATTTTATGTGTATTTCACCTCATTTAAAAAATTAGTTTTGAGCCAGGTGTAGTGGCACATGCCTGTAATCCTAGCACTTGGCAGGCAAAGGCAGAAAGATAAGAATGAGTTCAAGGCCAACCTGCTCTGCTAGCCTGGTCTGCGTAGTGAGTTCCAGGATGGCCTGGGCTACACACCTAGACTCCATCTCAAAAACCCAAGAAACAAAAATTTACCCTTAAGATTATAATAGTTTTTTTGTTGTTGTTTTGTTTTGTTTTTGGTTGTTATTGTTGTTTTTGGTGGTACTAGAGATTGAATTTAGGGCCTTGCTAGATGAGTGTTGAGCTACACCCCCAGCCCAGAATAATATTTGAAAGTACTCACTTAAGATTTTCTTTAGGATTGTCAGTTATGAAATGATACCTTAAGACATTATAACTGCATGCAAGAAAAGGCTTTGTTTTCTACATACTTCATTAGGTGGGTGTTGTAAAGCTATTTCATTCTCTGAATACTTTGAAGTACTGTTGAAAGACAAATTTAGGATGAAGTTATTAAAATAAAAGTTTCAGAGGCACTTCAGGAATGTGCACAAATGAATTGCTCAGCAGTGCTGCTTTTCCAGAGTAAGTCATTTTTTGTCTTGGCTGCTTCATTGTTGGAAAAAGAAACATCAAGAATAATTTATAACTTTAATTTCCTTTAAGAAAGGAATTTGTAAGCACTTTCATTAAAAATAGATGAAACAGATGAGCTAAAGACTAAAAAAGATCATTGGAGAAAATGTTTCAAGAATGGGCAGCTATCTCCTCAATTTAGATCTCTTATGGATTAGCTAAAAAACAAAAAAATAAGGAAAAGATAATAATACTTTGTGATGGGCAAAAGAACACACTTATGTTAGTGTAGAAATAGACTTTATTTAATTATTTTTGAGACAGTCTTGCTGTATAGCCCAATTTACAGTGTATCCTGGGTTGGCTTCAAACTCATGTTGATCCTCATGCATCAGCCTCCTGGGTGCTGGGATTACAGGTGTGCACCATGATGCTTGGCTTTCCTTGACATATTTTAAGGGGCATTTATAGTAGAAATTCTCATATGTATTGAATTCAAGTCGTATAATGGCAGTATCTTTAAATGTGGCTTATATAGATGATTCAAAATTGTTCCTCATTTGGTCATTTTTGTTTTTTTGAGACAGAATCGTGTAGCCCACTCATGATCCTCCTGCCTCAGGCTTCCAAGTGCTGGGATTACAGGTGTGCACCAACACACACAGCTCATTTTTTCTTTTCTTTTCTTTTCTTTTTTTTGGTGATACTGAAGGGTTGAACCCAGGGCTTCATACGTACTTTGTAAGTGCTCTACCATTGACCTGCACCCCTACTCTCTTTTTAACATTTTTTTATGTTGAGACAGTCTTACTAAGTTATGCGCACTTCCTCTGGCCTCAAACTTGTGATCCTCCTGCCTTTGCCTCCTGAGTTGCTGGGATGACAGGTGTGCACCACTGTGCCCAGCTCACTTTATAGTGTTTAATGGGGTTTAGCTCACTTGGTAGAATGCTGCTGTACACTCTGAGGCCCTGGGTTCAATCTCCAGCACTGCACAAATGGTAGAAGGATCTGGCCACCCACTCTAAAAACAGTCTGCACACGATCAGCCATTGAAAACCCTGTGAGTAGCGGCCAAGCACTGATGTAGTGCCAGGCATAGGGTTGTACATATGGTTGCTATGAGTCAGACCTGACTCTATGGCACCTAACGACAACAACAATAACAGGCTCTTAAGATTAACTTTATTAGCTGGGTGTAGTTGCACAGGCCTGTAATCCTAGTATTTTGGAGGCTGAGGCAGGAGGATCAAGAGTTCAAGACCTGTATGAACTGTATAGTGAGACCCTGTCTAAAAAAATTAATAAGATTTTAACTTTATTTTTGAATAGGCAATACATTTACGTTGTTCAGAATTCAAATGGCACAGGTGGAATATGGTGAAAATTATCTGTACTATGCTTATTTCTCTGGCTACCCAGTTTCCTTTCCTATAGGCAACCAGTATTATCAATGTCTCATGATTCATGTAATATGTTTGATTGTATAAAATTTATGTGTATTTTCTGTAGGGTTGGAATAATTAAAACATCTTGGTCTGAAACGAACTTTTCCTTCTCATTTACACCTGTTCATTCTGTGAGTCCTGGAGCAATGGATTGTCTGCAAGTACAGAAATTTAGCCAAGAATCTGCGGTCTTTTTTCGTGGTACCAGCGAGTTGAACCCTGGACAAGTGCTCTGTACCCATCTTCCTCTGCTTTTGCTTTCACTTTCTTTTTCTTTTTTTTTTTTTTTGTCCTGGGGGTTGAAACCAGGGCCTTGAGCTTGCATACTTTGCAAGTGCTAGACCACTGAGCTGTACCCCAGCCCATTGTTTTTACTTTTTTGAGACAGGGTCTCACTAAGTTACGCAGACTGCCTCTAGTCTCGAACTTGTGATCCTCCTGCGCCCGGCCCCTGCTTTTTTTTTTTTTGGAGACAGGGCTCTCTGAATTTCTCAGGCTACCTGGGGGCCTTGAATTCATGATCCTCTTACCTCTGCCTCCCAAGTTGCTGGCGTTACCAAAGGGCATTGTGCTTCTCAATCTTTCCCCACCTTCTCTCTCTCTCTCTCTCCCCCCCACCCCTCCCTCTCTCTCTCTCTCCCTTTCTCTTTTTATTTGCAGTACTGGGGTCTGAAGCCAGGGCTTTGGCATACTTTGCAACTACTCTACTACTGAGTTGCATCCCTAGCCCCTTTATTTTTTAATCTTGAGTCAGAGTCTTGCTAAATTACGCAGGCTGCCTCTGGCCTCAAACTTGTCTCCTGCCTCCACCTCCCAAGTCATTGGAATTGTAGCCACTATGCCTGGCTTTGAATTCTCAGTATAGTTGCTACCTGGTTTTTTGTGTGACTTCTTGTGCTGAAGCCCATTCTTATTCATCATTGATGTGAAAGCCCTAGCCAGTATAGTAATAACTAGAAAAGAAACAGGAATAAAAGACAAATTAGAGAAGTAAAACTATCTTTATTTACAGATGGCATAATTATGATATAGAAAATCCTAGAGAGTCTACCAGAAGCTACTAGAATTAATAAATGGACTGTGTTAAGGATACAAGGTCAACTTAGAAACATCAAATATATTTCTGTGTATTAATAACAGAAATTGAAATTTTTAAAATACCATTTAAAAAAGCATCAAAAGGTAATATAACACGTGTATATATTGAGATATCACAGTCTGTGTATTAATTTAAAATAAAAATAAAAAATAAGGTAGAGAGATTGGCAAACAATGGCCCATTTTTATAGTTTTATCTAAACATAGCCATGCTTTTTAGAAAAATATATTGTATTTTTAATAGCTATTCTGATGGTGCAGTGGCTGAGTCAAGTAGTTGTGACACAGTGCAGAGCCCACAAAGCTGATAATATTTACTATTTGGCCCTTTACAGAGGAGGTTTGCTGACCCTGATATGTTGTTAGGTGCTGTTGAGTCGGGTTCAATTCACAGTGACCCTTATAGGATTTTCAATGGCTGATTGTTTCAGGAGTGAACTGTTGCATCTTTCTCCCATTCTTGCGGTGCTGGGGATTGAACCTGGATCCTCAGTGCAGAGCAGCACCCTACTAACTGAGCTAAACCCTACCCCGACATTGATATATAGAAGATCTCTATGATGTCAAGGTAGAGGAGGATGCCTTATACAAGAAACAGAAAAATTCCATCAGCAGGAAACATATTTGTCTTCATCAAAATTCGTTCATTAAAAGATAACAGTAAGTGTGCCGGACGCAGTGGTGCACGCTTGTAATCCCAGCAGCTTGGGAGGTGGAGGCAGGAGGATCACAAGTTTGAGACCAGAGGCAGTCTGCGTAATTTAGCAAGACCCTGTCTCAGAAAGTAAAAATATGGGCTGAGGGTGCAGCTCAGTGGTCCAGCGCTTGCACAGCATGCAAGCGTGAGGCCCTGGGTTCAACCTCCAGTACCGAAAAAAATAATAATAACAGTAAATGAAAAGATAAAACAAGTACTCAAGAATGGGAGAAAATATTTGCAGTATATAACAAGAATCTAAAGAGCTCTACTACAGATCAGTCTGGAAAAGACAACAAAGTAGAAAAATGGGCCCAAGACTTGATCAGGTTCTTGATAAAAGGAAGCACAAATAGCTAGAAATATTTTAAAAGATGCTCAGTCTCATTAGTGAGCAAAGAAATGCAAACTAAAGCCACAGTGAAATACCATTAACATTCACCAGATTGGCAAAAACAAACACAAAGCAAAAAAAAAAACACAAAACAAAAGGAAAAAAACTATTTAAGCTGGGTCCATGGTCACATTTGTAATACCAGCAGTGACTCTAAAGTCCCAGCGACTTGAGTACAGTGATGCATGGCTGTAACCCGAATGATTCAGGAGTCTGAGGTAGAAGGATTGACCTTAACCCTGTCTCAAAATAAAAAATAAAAAAGGGACCAGGAGTGCAGCTTGGTAGGAGAGCACTTGCCTAGCACCCTCCAGGCACTAGATTTAACTCCCCATTACTGAAAGAAAAAAAAGAAGCCGCAGCAGCAAAGAGAAAAAAGGGCAATTATAAAATTCTACCTGGCTAAATCACCATCAAGCCAAATCAACAACCTGTTGCCAGACTAATTTACTTAATGTATAGAGTTCTTCCAAATTACTAAGAAAAAGAGCAATAACCCAGTTTAAAAATAGATAAAAGATATGAAAAGGAAACACAGATAGCTCTTCAATATGTGAGAGATGCTGTGTCCCCTGTTAATAAGAGAAATGCAAATCAAGACTATGAGATGCTGTATTTCACTTGTCACATTATAAATGTCAGAAAGTCAGATAATACTATTTGTTGGTGAGGGTACATGGGACCAATCTCATGGGCTACTGGTAGGCATATAAACTGGCACTAACTTCCTTGGTAAGCAAAGCATCAATATTGATTGCATTACTAATGTGCCTATCTTTGACATGGCGTCTCTTCGGTTTTATAAAGAAACTGCCTATCATCATAGAGATGGCCTCCATGTTGCCAAATCCAGTGGGCAGGTGTCAGTTCTTTGCTTATTTGAGCTCTCCGTAGCAGTCCCAGTTCATCCTCATAGTCTGGCTTCTTGTGTGCCCCACTCTTGGTTTTCTTTCTCCGTCACTGGACCTGTTCAGACTCCTTTGTTGGATCCTTTAAAACATTGGAGAGCCTCAGCATTCAGGTGGAGTGTGCTCCTCTGGCCACAGGTTCCACATACCGCCAAAGGTTAATCTCCACCTCCGTCCTTTCTGCTGAACTGCAGATGCCTTCCTCCATCTGCCTTCCCAGCAGCTCCACTAGTGTGTTGGATAGGCACTTCAGATACATTCCTGTCCCTGTATTTCCTGCCAAACCTCTTCCTATCCCTGTTTCATCCCTTGGTCCATTTGTGCCAAGGAACTCAAGTGATGCTAGCTTCCGTCTTTTTCTCAAAGCCCATTTCAGTAATTCTCCTGTCTCTACCTTTGACAGAAGAGTGTTGTCACTTCTCACCCCCCTCTACGTCTTTAGTCTAAGTTCTCTTTGCTTCTCTCCATGGGTTATTACAAATCCTCTTGACTGGTTTTCGTATCCCGTCCTTGGTGTACTTAGTCTCTTCTCTATCCTGTACCCTGAATGACTCTTTTAAAATGTGTGCCTGTTTGTTTAGCACCCCTTGGGTGGTATCTCTGCTTGGGATAAGATCCCAAGTTAAGACTTGTTAATCTAAAAAAAAAAAAAAAAAAAAAAGACTTGTTAATCTATATGAGATCCTCTGACTTACGGTACTCCTGCCACTATCTCCTTTGCTAGTTCTGCCCAAGCTTATTGTTACCCTAGGGCAGAAGGTTTCCTGAGGCTCTGAAGGAAGGATGCCTTTGCCTGGGATGCCCTTCCCCTACAGTGCGTCCAAAGCTTGTTTCCTCATGTTGATCAGTTCTCTGCTCACATGTTCACTCTGATGAGAGACCTCTGACCAACTCTCAAGAGAGTATTCTCTCAATGTCTGCTTCCTCATCCGACCTGATTTTTCTTTTTTGTACCTATGAACGTGCTCTAGCATGCTGGAAGCCCCAGGTTTGTTCTCTAGCACTGCCAAACAACCACCACCAAAAAGCAAGCAAACCAGCCCAGATACTTCTGTCACAGCTGACATTTTTGTTCACTTGTCTGTTTCCTCCCACTAGGTTGTCTTTTGCACAAGAGCAGGGTGTTTGTTGGACTCATTATTATGTCCTCAACATTTAAAGCAGTGACTGGGAGTAAGTAGGTATTGTGTGAGTACAAGTTATCAAGTCCACCAGTAGATTCACATGTGGAAAATGGCTCATGTATAAAAGGCTCTGTATTGTAATTTCATTTTAATAGCAGATTGGAAATACCCAAAGTGTCCATCAAGAGGGGTGGTTAAGGTGGGCACGGTGGCTAACATCTCTAATCCCAGCAACTTGGGAGGCTGAGGCAGGAGGATCGCAAGTTTATTGATATAGACAGCCAGCATAACTCTGGCAAGACCCTGTCTCAAAATAAATAAAATAAAAAGAAACTGGGAGTGCAACCCAGTGGCAGGGCACTTGCAAAGTATGTTCAACCCCCAAGTACTGCAAAAAAAAAAGAAAAAAGAAAGAGAGAGAGAAAGAGAGAGAGAGAGAGAGCACTGGTTAAATAAATTATGGTACAGTCATGTAATAAACTCTCCAGTGGTTGGTTTATATGAAGGTCCACAACAGGCAAAACAAATCTTTGATAGTATAAATCACAACCAAGATTATCTCTGGCTCGGGAGCATTGACAGGAAAGAGGCACAAAGAACTTTGGGGGAGATGAAAATGTATATCTTTATGAGGGTATGAGTTCAAATGGGTAAACTCTTCCAACTGTGCCCTGACAATTGCACATTTCAGAGTATGTGAATTATACTTCAGTTCCTAAAAATGAAAAACATAGAAATAAATGAACTTGTATAAGAAGCTTGTGACATAATCATACAGAACATAAATCTTTCATGTGGCTTTAAGTCTATTTTGATAGAATGTCTCTGTGGGATCTTGCATTAAGCTAAGAAGAACTACAAAGAATGTTTAAGCTGTAGTTAGTAATTTTATGGTTAAAGGTACTGTTAATTTGAAGCTGTTGAGCGATATAGGATAAGTCAGATAATTATGTTAATGTAGTTCTCAGTAGAAGAAAGGTAAGCGTCAAACCCAGGAAGTAAAAGCCCAGTTAGAGTATAACCCATAATTGTTTTTGTCTTTATTATTTTTCTTTCTAATTGAACATATTTGCATATCACTGAAAAAGTTTAGAAGCAGTGACAACGCAATAGCTGCCACTGTTAGGTCTGAGCTGAGAGAGATGACACCATCACATTAGGCCATCTGTGCAGCAGCAGACTTTTATGATAAGCACCTTGGTGAAGACAGGCTGGTCCTACAAAGAGGAGCAGCTGCCTGCCAAGGGGGAGTAACCTTTTTTTTTTTTTTTTTTCCCTTCCTCAGTACTGGGGGTTGAACCCAGGGCTTCGTGCTTGCATGCTTTACAAGTGCTGTACCACTGAGCTGCACCCCCAGCCCATTATTTTTACTTTTTTGAGACAGGGTCTCTCTAAATTATGCAGACTGCCTCTGGTCTCCTTGCGATCCTCCTGCCTCTGCCTTCTGAATTGCTGGGATTACAGGTGTGCGCCACAGCGCCAGGCAGGGAGTTATTCATATAGGGTCCTTTGGGTATGGCAGGGGACTGGTATAGGAGGAAGAATTGGTGGTCTTTTGCCTTGGGCACTGCTGCTTCAGATGTTCCTCTTTCTGCGGTGGATGGATCATCTAGTTACTCAAGATTGTTTATCTGCAAGTGACAGGCCATGGGGTTGGGACCTTACAGCCAGTATGTAAATTGAGGTCTCTGAACATTACTTCCTACTGAAAGGAGCCAGGACTACTTAGAAGAATGGCTAGATGCTGATCTGGAGCAGAAGTCCTCCCAATGAGCCTGACATATCTTATAATGACAAAACAAACAACAGCAACAGAAACCCACCCAAACTATCCAAGGCTAAAGATTTATGTCAGAAAGATACAAGGGCTAAAGCAAGATTTGTGAAACATTACTGGAGACTCTAGGTGGTAGATACATGGGTGTGTATTTCAATGTCACTGTATGTTGGGAATTTTGTGTAATAAAATATTGGAGAAAAAATAAAGCAGTGGACCTGACGTGGCCTTTTCTAGTTAAAGATAGGGACATTAAAACAAAGATTAATGACTGCATTTGATTGACACACATAAAATATAAAAATCTACTAGTAAATAATGATACAACAACAAATACAATAGTATTAAGAGGCTGCTTGGTCACTATGTCATTATTTTGAAAATTAGTAAAAAAAAAAAAAAAGGGAAAAAAAGCATTTCTATTCCTGTATTGTTGTTGTTATGTGTTGTCGAGTCAGGTGCAACTCATGGCAACCCTGTGTACAACAGAATGAAACACTGTCCAACAGTGTGCCATGCCCAGCACTATTGTCAGTGCTTCTTTGCTATTCATAGAGTTTTCATTGGTGGATTGTTTCAGGAATGGATTGCCGGGTCCCACTCCCTAACTGCAGCACCTGGTATTCCCAAATGGTCACCCATCCAAGGACTAACCAGGCTGACCCTGCTTAGCTTCCAAAATCAGGCAGTATCAGATGTTAGGGTGGTATGGCTGCAAACTTTCCCATAATAGGGTAAGCAAACAATTGAAGAAAATTTCTTTTTAGAATTCCAGCTAATTAATAAATAGAGAAGGGACAGTAGAATTAGAAAATACTACTTGCATTCCCTGTTGAAATCATGACTACAGATGGCTGTCGTTAATAGATGCTAAAACAAGTAACCAGTGTGCACAGGAGGTCCTGAGTGGCAGGCAAGGGAGCAAGAAAACTTCATCTCTTTACTGTCTGAGCTCTGCCTCCAGTCTGTAGAAAAACTTTTTATTGTTGTTGTTGTTAGGGTGCCATCCAGTTGAGTTGGACTCATAGCAACCCTCATAGGGTTTTCAGTGTTTGATTGTTTCAGGATTGCTTTGGGAGTGGATTGCCACGTCCTTTTCCTGTCTTTGCAGTGCTGGGGTTCACACCCAGGTCCTCAGAGAGTGCAACGCAGCACTCTACCAACTGAGGAAACCGGTCCCTGATGCCAAAAAGGTTGGGGATCTTCACTGTACCAGGTGAATCAGGCAACAACACTAGATAACTAGTTTCTCTTTAATCACAGGTCTTATAGATCTCACAGTGTGATGCTGTAGAACATGCGAGGAACACCTTTATCGCAGTGTTCTTGCCGAAACAACCCAGTCCGAACCTGCTTATTCTGTAAAGGACTTTTGGGGAATAGAGGGACAAATTGAATAGTCTCAGAATGAAAACATCAGCAAATGCAGGAATGTGGGGAATCCTGGGGAATGTGGGGAATACAGGGATAGAGTAAGGGATTTGTTTTCTTCTTTCTTCGTGGGATTTGAGAGCAGAGTTACAAGGGGAGATGGTTTTAGAATAAAGTGTAAGAGCCACATTGGCCTAATGCAAGTGTATGCACCTGATTTGAATCTTCAATTGAAAACAATTGTAAAATAACCAATTTTACACATAAACAATTATAAAAATAACATTGGTGTAACAACTGGGGAAATTTGACTGTGACCTGTTTTTTTAGATGATTATGAGGAATTGTCAGTTTTGCTAAGTGATGACATTGCAGTTACATTTTTTTAAAGTTCTTTTGTTAGTGAAACATAACTGAAGTATTTAGTAGTAAAAATACATTGATGTCTGGGTTTCCTTTAAAATACTCTTTGACAGCAAAAACAAACCAAAAACAAAAACAAAGCAAAACAAAAAAGCACCAAATAGAATACTCTTTGAGTGTGGTGGTATAGGTAAATAAAACAAGATTGATAAAATATTGACAATAATTGAAGCTAAATGATGACCACTTGAGAATTCATTATATTTTTTCTCTACTTTGTTGTATATTTGGAATTTTTCTCAGAAGGAAGTTTTTTAAATGACTATATAGCCATTTAAAAAGAAAGCAAGCTGGGCACAGTGACCTGTGTTTGTAGTCCCAGATAGTAGGGGGCGGTGAAGCAGGAAGATCACATGAGTGCTGGGGTTCAAGACCAGCCTGGGCAGCATAACGAGACCTTATCTCAACAACAAATAAATAAAAATAGAAAAGAAAGAGGAAGCTCTTTGGTAGTTATTGATATAATATCTCCACAGTTTGAGTGATAACTTAAAGTAGAACAGTGTGTATGATGGGTTACTATTGGGGTTAACAAGAAGAAAAGAAAAATATATTTATGTATATGCTATAATATCTCAAGAAATCTTCACAAGAAGTACCCTGGCAACCAAGGTAGGAGAGAAGGCTTGCTTTTCACTGTGTCCTTTTGTCCTTTTTGAACTTGTAGAGTATGTGCTATAAATTTGTAAAAAGAATGGAATTAGGAACCCCAATTCAAAGACACATATACCTCTGTAAATTTAGAATGATGGAATGTTAATGCCGAAAAGATTTTAGAGGTTCTTTAGACTACTTCATTTTAAAGCTGAAAAAGCTAGTCCAAAGCCAGACACCATGGCGTGTGCCTGCAAACCCAGCAGTGCAGCAGGCTGAAGCCGGAGGATCTCGAGTCGAGGCCAGGGGGAGTCTCCACAACTTAATGAGATCCCATCTCAAAAGAATTTAGAAAAGGAGATGAGGCTGTGGCTCCGTGGTGAAGCACATGCTTGACGTTTACAAGGCCCTGAGTTCAGTACGCAGTACTGAAGGGAAAAACAAACCACCATCACCGCCACAGCAAAAAGGAGCGCAGGAAACTCTACAGAGGTCAACACTTTTTTCCTCTTTACATTTGTATGGCTGATAGTTGTTAAATGCAGACTGGTAGCCGAAGTCCACTAACTATCCTTTTCTAAAAAGTAGACACCATATATTGTGGTTTAAATTTTGACATCTTAAAGTAGGCTGAAATGTATTAATGTTAATAGGTTGCTGCTACTTTGGGGAGACACCATCTGCCTTTGAATTTAGTGTAAATGTCTTCTATGAGTTTAGTGTAAATGTCATCTATATGAGCCTGTGTTTTGGAGGGCATTGAGCACGTGGCTTGGCAAAATCAGCCTATTAACGAGCTGGGATCTAACAGTACATTCCTAGAGCTCTAGGCCTGTGTGTGGGGAAATAATGTAGTTTATGGATGGCAGGAATGCTGTTTCTCGTTTGTTCTAATAATCCCAAGAAACTGGAACATTCTAAATATTTCACTCACTCCATTTGGCTTTCATAAATTTCATAGGAAATAATACTTTGCATTCTTCTTGGTCAATTATGAAAGTCTTAAATACTTGTTCTAAAATATCCAAGTTGTATGCAAGGTTTTAAAGTGACATGCGTCCTCCTCCTCTGCCACCAATTGTACTATACAGAGGCAGTCATTGTTTAGTGTTATACCCCACCCCCTAGGGACTCATACTGAAGAATGCTATCTGTGTGTAATAATGTGTGCTTGTGACTACCTTTACATATTCTTAAAACACCCTTGCTACCAAGGTAGAAGCCCTCAGAATATCTGCTCACCACAGTGTGGTGTTTCTCTGTATGATGGAATTTGCTCTTTTGTTAAGTAAACAACTTAATCATCTAGGTAAGGTGAAATGATGTTTCTAATGCATTTTGTAAACTTTAATTGCAGTAGTTTCTCCTTTTAGCAGTTTCTGAGCTCCTGTGTAGTTAAAAAAAATAGCTTTAACAATTTAAAGTAGCTATTTAAAAAACAGAGAAAATAGCTTAACACTCTAGGAACTGAAATTACTTATGCTTGGCCCTGTGATTTATTGATTTGCTTTCAACTTCATATTCAGCTTTACTCATGTTTTAAACATTTTATGGAGTCATTAGGCACAAAAAGTTGTGGCAGCTGCTTTTTAAAACATGCTATAAAGAGTAAACATCCATTTACTTGCAGTCCAAGCAAGTGCAAATAATTACTTACTCTTAGTTGGTCTTAATTTTTAAGAAGAAACACATGATGGATGGAAAGGGGTTTATCTGAAGAGGCTGTTTGCAGAGCATAGGACAGATTTGATAGGAGATGTAGCCCTTGTGCCACCAGATCCCAGCAGAGCTCTCCCACAGCGCTGGCTGTGTTGAGGGACTGTTGAGTGCTAGGGCCTTGCATTGTTGGAAATGAGATCATGTTTGGTGTGTTACTGCATGCCATCATCTGTAAATAGTAATATGTCTAAACTGTGGAGTTTGTTCATCTGGATTTCCATGGTGTAGATTATTACCATAGATAATCTAATTTGTTTAAGGAAAACATTCCAGAACTTTAACCTGAGGTATCTGGGATACATCTACCCTCCCCTCCCAGTATAGTGTGCAGCCATAGCATCCTGACATCCAGTCCTGTCTGATCTTGGAAACTAAACAGGGTCAGCCTGGTTAGTCCTTGGATGGGAGACCGCCTGGGAATAACAGGTGCTGTAGGCTAGGAAGAAGGACCTGTCAGTCCAGTCCCCAAACAATCCACCATTGAAAACCCTATGAATAAGCCAGGCATGGTGGCACACACCTGTAATCCCAGCCACTTGGTGGCGGGGCAGGGGTAGGAGGATCGCAAGTTCGAAACCAGTCTGGATAATTTAATGAAACCCTGTCTTAAAAAGTAAAAAAAAAAAAAAAAGGACTGGGGTGCAGCTCAGTGGTACAGCACTTGCAAAGCATGCAAGTATGAGGCCTTCAGTTCAACCCCCAGTACCACCAAAAAATAAGTAAATAAAAGGAAACCCTATGAATAGCAGAGAAATGCTGACAGTAGTGCTGGAGGGAGTGTCTCGTTCTGTTGTACATAGGGTCACTGTGAGTCGGATTTACTTGTAGGCATCTAACAACTCTCCCCAGTATATCTTAGCAGTGAAAATGAGACTTGCCTGGCACCCAGGCAGGTGGGAAAGGGCTAGCTTCTATAGCTAGGGCTTTACAAATGCATGAGTTTACCATGGTGTTAATCTCTTCCTGGCTGGAAGATTCTGAAACCATTGTTTTCCTAAACCTCTTATTTCCTTTCCTCCTCTTAACTGCAGTCTCATTTCTATATGACTTTTTACTACAGATATTTCCCACTGGGATACATATTAGACATCTCACTGAACTCTCCAATGCATATGTTCAGAGGATGGCTTTCCAATTCTACTATGATTCTCTCCTCCATAGACCCCCTCCATAGTCTCCTTTGGTAGCTCCACCATTGAGCCAGCCCACGTGCAGGGAGTCCTATTGCCACATCCTGGCAGTCACCTGGTTCGTTTTTTGTTGTTGTTGTTTGTTTGTTTGTTTTAATTTTTAATTTATTTTTATTTTTATTTTTTGTGTGGTACTGGGGGTTGAACCCAGGGCCTCGCACTTGCATGCTGTGCAAGTGCTGGACCACTGAACTGCCACCTCCAATCCATTTTTTTTTACTTTTTTTTTGAGACAGGGTCTCTCTTAAGTTATGTAGATTGCCTCTGGTCTCAAACTTGCGATCCTCCTGCCTCCGTCTCCTGAGCCGCTGGGATTACAGGCGTGCACCACCGCGCCTGGCGCACCTGGTTCTATTGAGTCTTCTTTCTGTGTATTTGGGAAGCTGTCACTTCCTTCCAACTCTAACTTTTACCTTCCTTATTTCACATCCTGAAACTTCCATTACCAGACCTCTTCCATCCCCAGCCCAGGTAATAGTGTTCTTTTTCTTTTCTTTTTATTTTTAAATTAATTATTTTTTGTGGTGCTGTGAATCTAACCCAGGGCCTTGAGTATACTGGGCAAGCACTGAGCTATGTCCCTAACCCCTGACCTTTCTAAAACATTTGAGTTTTGTCATTTCTTTGATTTAGCAATTTCAGTGACTTCCCCTTTGCCTTCAAGTTTCAATCTAAACTCTTAATAATTGGACCCCGCCTTTTTGTTCAACCTCTCTGAATTACTTTTTTTTTGATGGCATCTCTACAGTCTGGGCTGGCCTGGAACTCAAAATCCTCCCGCCTCAGCCTCCGAAATGCAGGTGTGTGTTTCCACACCTGGTTTATGTTCTTTTTTCTGAAGCAATTATTTCATGCAGTCATCTGTCTATTCTTTATTCTTTTTTAAAAAAAATTAATTAATTAATTTTTATTTTTGCGGTACTGGAGGTTGGACCCAGGGCCTTGCGCTTGCACCTCCAGGTCATTCTTTTTTTTTTTTTTCTTTTTTTTTTTTTAACGTTTTTGAGACAGGGTCTCACCAAATTACACAGACTGTCTTTGGTCTCGAATTTGCAATCCTCCTGTGTCCGCCTCCCTAGCCACTGGGATTACAGGCATGCATCCCCACACCTGGAGATTTTTTTCTTTTCTTTTCTTTTCTTTTTTTTTTTTTTTGCGGTACTTAGAGTTTGAACAGAGGGCCTCTCACATACTACCTAAGCACCACACCCCATCCCAGTTTTTATTTTTTATTTTGAATCAGGGTTTTGTTGAGTTACACAGGCTGCCTCTGGTCTTGAACCTGCCATCCTCCTGCCTCCGTCTCCCACATTGCTGGGATTATAGGTGTGCACCACTATACCCAGCTTATTGACCCATTCTTTCATTTGCTTGTTGTTGTTAGGTGCCGTCAAGTCCGACTCATAGCAACCCTATGTACAGTGGAACAAAACACTCCCTGATTCTGTGCCAGGCACACAATCTTATGTTTAAGCCCGTTGTTGCAGACACTGTGTCAACCCGTCTGGTGGAGGATTTTCCTTTTTTTCATTGACCTGCCACTCCCAAACATGTCCTTCTCTAGGGATTGGTCCTTCCTGATTACATGTCCAAAATATATAAGATGCAGTCTAGTCATCCTTACTTCCAAGGAAAACTCTGGTTGCACTTCTTCGAAGACAGATCTATGGGTCCTTTTGGCAGCCCATGGTATATTCAATAATCATCTCCAGCAACATAATTCAAAAGCATCAATTCTGTCTCCCTTGCTGAGTGCCCAGCTTTCACAACCATATGATGTGACTGAAAATACCATGGCATGAGTCAGGTGTACCTTCATCTTAAATGTGACATCTTTACTTTTCAGTACTCTAGAGAGATCTTTTGCCACAGCTTTTCCCAAAGCAGTGAGCCTTTTGATTTCTTGACTGCTGCTTCCATGGGTGTTGATTGTAGAGCCAAGTAAAGCAAAATCTTGGACAACCTCAATCTTTTCTCCATTTATTGTGAAGTTGCATACTGACCCAGTTGTAAGGATTTTTGTTTTGTTGATGTTTAGTCGCAATCCACATCAAAGGCTATGTTCTTTGATCTTCATCAGTAAATGATTTAAATCCTCTTCACTTTCAGCAAGCAGAGTTGTGTCATCTGCATAATGCAGGTTGTTAGTCTTCCTCCAATATTGATGCCACGTTCTTCCTCATAAAGGCTAGCTTCTTGGATTATTTGCTCAACATATAAATTGAAGACATATAGTGAAAGTATACAGCCCTGACACACACCTTTCTCAACTCTCTATTTGAACAACTACCTCCTGGTTCATGTACAGATTCCTCATGAGTACAATTAGGTGCTCTGGTATTCCCATTTTTCGAAGTGTTATCTATAATTTGTTATGATTCACACAGTCAAATGCCTTTGTATGGTCAGTAAAACAACTAGTCTGGTCTCCTATCATTTGTGTTTAGTGCATTAAACCTGTTCTTAAGGTGGTCTCTGAACTCAGGTGGGGTATACTCAAGGTCATACCTTGGCTCTTGTATACTTGTTCTAATTTTCTTCAATTTCAGTTTGAACTTGTATACAAGAAGTTGATGGTCTGATCCACAATTTATTATGATCCACACAATCAAATGCCTTTGCATAGTCAATAAAACATAGACATCTTTCTGGTATTCTCTGCTTTTGGCTAATATCCATCTGACATCAGCAGTGAAATCCTTGATTCCACACCCTCTTCTGAATCCAGCTTGATTTTCCAGCAGTTCCCTGTCTGTAGACCAGAGGAGTTATGGCATGACATCAAAGACATCATTCATGAGGAAAGCGAAAGGTTACTAAAAAACAGGAAAAAAAGAAAAGACAAAATTTCATGTCAGAAGACTCTGAAACTAGCCCTTGAACATTGAGCAGCTAAAGTAAAAGGAAGACATGATGAAGTTGAAGTACACAGAAGATTTCAAAGGGCAGCTTGATAAGACAAAATCAGATATTTTAATGGCCTGTGCAAAGAGCTGGAGATAGAAAACCAAAAGGGAAGAACATGCTGTTTTTCCTCAAACTTAAGGAATTGAAGAAAAACTTCAAGCTTGAGTGGCAACAGTGAAGGATTCTACAGGGAAAATATTAAACCACACGAGGAACATCAAAGTAAGGTGGAAGGAATATAGAGTCATTATACCAAAAAGAATTGATGGATGACCAACCATTTTAAGAGATTGGATATGATCAGGAACCAATGGTAGTGAAGTAGAAGTTGCCTTGAAGGAATTAGCAAAACACAAGTTTCCAGGAATTGATGCAATACCAATTTAGGTGTTTCTATAAGCAGATTGCAACACTGGAGGTGCTAATTTGTTTATGCCAAGAGATTTGGAAAAGAGCTACCTGGCCAACTGACTGGAAGAGATCCAGATTTGTGCATGTTACTAAGAAAGGGGATCCAACAGAATGTGGAAATTATCGAACACACAGGCACATATTAAGCATATTATGATTTTTTTGTTGTTGAGTAAATGTCTTTCTTGAGCTTGGATTCAACTTAAGTTACTTCACTTAAGAAAGCCTTGCCATCCCTCTCCCACTCCTTGTCCCCCAGCCTAGGTTAGAGTTACTATATCTGTGTTATTTCATGCATACCTCCACCAAACACTCCTTTCCCTCTGTGTTGTTTTTAAGGTGCTGTTCATCCGGTCCAACTCCTAGTGACCCTATACAACAGAAACACTACTCAAATACTGTGCCATGCCCGACATTTAAATATCATTGCTTCTCTGCTATTCATAGGCTTTTCTATGGCTGATTGTTTCAGGATTTCTTCAGGTGTAAATTGCCACATCCTTACCCCATTTTTGTACTGCTAGGGATCAAACCCAGGGGCTCAGAGAGCACAGAGTAGCACTCTAGCAACTGAGCTAAGCCCTAGGTCCCCTTATCGTGCATGTTGTTGTTGTTGTTGTTGTTAGGTGCCATCGAGTCGGTATCCGACTCATAGCGAACCTGTGTACAACAGGGGAAACACTATTGTCAGTGCTTCTCTGCTGTTCATAGGGTTTTCAATGGCAGATTGATTTTTGGGAGGGGGTTCCAGGTCCTTCTCCCAAGCCTACAGTTTCTGGTGTTCCCAGGCGGTCTCCCTTCCAGGTACTAACCAGGCCGGACACTGCTTAGCTTCCGAGATCTGACGGGATCGGATGCCACAGGGCTACAGCTGCAGGCTTATCGTGCATAGTTACTCTTTTTTTCCTTGTACTAGATACTCAGTTTCTTTAGGACAGGGACTATGGCTTTTTTTGGCAGTACTGGGGGTTGAACCCAGGGCCTCATGCATCTTTGCAAGGGCTTTACCACTGAGTTGCACCCCTAGCCCATTTTATATTTTTTATCTTGAGTCAGGGTCTTGCTAAATCATGCAGGTTGCCTCTGGACTCGAATTTGTGATCCTCCTGCCTCTGCCTTGCAAGTCACTGCCACTATGCCTGACCTCTCTTTTATTTTTTAAAAAACTTGTATTAAGCAATATTAAAGGAAAAAAACCCTAAGATATAAAACATTGCAATTTCTCTCTCTTCTCTCATTGGGTTTATTATTCCCACAAATTTCTTTAACCTTTCACACACATGTGTCCCTAAACAATATAATGATTTTCCCCTTATATCCTATGGAAAACAAGTTGTCCTGCCCTACCTGCTGATTTCTGTCAGGCTGTGAGTGGGTGTCTGTATCCATCTCTGCACCATCTCCTGTTTGAATGACTAGAGCTTCATAGATATCTTGCTACCTGGTGGGCCATACCCCTACTTTAATCTGCCTCAAAATTGCATTTCTAATTCCTGCCCTGTGGTGGTACTTAATGGATGTTTGTTGAAGAAATGGTAAATTGTTTTGTTTTTCCACTAGTGTGTAATTTTCAAGATAGTTTAGGAGCTTTGCCATTTAATTTCTCTTTGTAGAGCATCTCACATTTCAAAATCAAGCCTCAGGCAAGCTCAAGCAAAACCCTGGTTTCTGTGTCTAGTACCCAAAAGTAAAAAAGAACTTAGTGACCAGAACACCATTTAGTATTTTATAAGGCATGAAATAGTGAGACTGGCTAAAGGAAAGAATTTGATGGCGGGAGGAATGGTAGGTGTTGCAGTAAATTTTCAAGAGGTTGTCAGGGAAGCTTACTGAGGTGAGCTATTGTTTATCAGTAATAATGTTTGCTTTGAAATGTGACTGCAAAGTAATAAGGCTTACCTTCTGTAGCCTCATTATTTCACTTGTCTTACTTTGTACAGTTAGGCTTTGTGCAAAGCAATAACACATGCTGCATTTACTGATTACCGTTTCACATTGATGGAAACTTAAAAATTGATAGGTTATACTTGATGTTAGTGGGAGAAGGACCTGGCAGCCCACTCCCCAAAACCAGTCAGCTGTTGAAAACCCTGTGAATACCAAAGAAGCACTGACAATAGTGCCGGGCATGGCACGGTGTCTGGGAGTCTTTGG
The DNA here is from genome assembly GCA_007922755.1 of Pedetes capensis. Lineage (NCBI taxonomy): Eukaryota > Metazoa > Chordata > Mammalia > Rodentia > Pedetidae > Pedetes > Pedetes capensis. The sequence continues at coordinate 70,673 of VMDO01005746.1, read as the reverse complement.
TCTGTACATAGGGTGGCTGTGAGTTGGACCCAACTTGACAGCATCTAACAACAACAACAACAACAACAACAACAACAGAGAGTCTTCGGAGGAATTTTGTTTTTTCTTAAAGCTTAGTAACTTGGTTTAACATGCATGCTTATATTTGGGTTTTTCTTTTGATAAGGAATGCTTACAAATGTAAGATTGATTACAGTTATTGAGAAAAATGGGAATGGCAGTGGTCCTCTTATTCTTTTATGGAAACAGTATGTTCCTTTAGTTTTATAATATAACTAAGGCTAATTGTGGTGTCCTATTCTGTCATATCTCAGAAGCTAAGGAGGGTCGGGCCTGGTTAGTACTTGGGTGGGAGACCACCTGGGAATACCAGATACTGTAAGCTTGGGAGAAGGACCTGGCAACCTACTCCCAAAAAACAATCTGCCATTGAAAACCCTATGAATAACAGAGAAGCACTGACAATAGTGTTTTGCCTGTTATACACAGGGTCACTATGAGTCAGCCACTGACTCCTCGGCACCTAACAACCACCACCACCACCACCTTCAGGGAAGCCCCTCCTTTAGGGAAGAAAGTAGTTGCTCTGACTCAGCTTTTAAAAATTTTGTGATCTTAAGACTATGTTTTTGTGTGTTTTATTTTTTATTTGAGGCAGAGACTCACTGTGTAGCCCAGGCTGGCCTCAGGCTCACAGTCCTCCTGCCTCAGCCTCTCTGTTGCTGAGATTACTGACATGTGCCACTATTCCCGGCTTGTGTCTGACTTCTTTCACGTAGCATAGTATTTTCAAGGTTCATCCATTTTGTACATGTGTCAGTAATTCATTCCTTTTTGCGGCTGAAAAATACTCCACTATATATATGTATGCCACATTTTGTTTATCCATTTATCCAGTGATGGTCATTTGGGTCTCCTTTTTGCTTATTTTAAAAGTTGATGCTATGTACCTTTGTGTGCAAATATGTGAGTGCCTAATTTTCAGGGTTTTTCTTCCCCTAGTACTGAGGGGTTGAAACCAGAGCCTTGTGCATGCTGGATAAGTGCTATACCACTGAGCCATACCTCTCTAATTCTCAGTTCTTTTGTATATATACTTAGGAGTGGATTTACTAGAGCATATGGTAATTTTATGTTCAATTTTTGAAGAACCACTAAATTTTTTTCCACAGTCATTCCAATTATTTTATATTCCCTTTTTTTCTTTTAAGGTGCTGGGGATGGAACCCAGGGCTTCATGCTTGCTTAGGGAAGTGGTCTACCACTGAGCTAACATCCTTAGCCCTTTAATTTGTATTCCTACCGGCAGTACAAGAGTTCCAGTTTTTCTACATCCTTGCCAACACTTGTATGAGTTACAGCTATCCTAGTGGGTTTGAGGGCTGGGATTTAGCTCAGTTGGTAGAGCACTGTTCTGCAGTCTCTGAGGTCCTGAGTTTGATTTCCAGCACCGCAAAAATCAGAGAAGGAGGTGGCAATCCACTCCAGGATATGAAGTAGTATCACATAGAGGTTTTACTTTGTGTTTCCCTGATGACTAATGATATTGAGCATCTTTTCAGATGTAGCTACTTGTATACCTTCAGAGAGATGTTTTGTCTTTTTCTGGAGTTGTGAGTTCTTTATATGTTTTAGGTACCAGACCTTTATTAGATAAATGATTTGCAGATATTTTCTCCCACTTTATACTTTGTCTTGTGCTGGGATTTAGCTCAGTGGGTAGAGCCCTGCGCTGCAGTCTCTGAGGTCCCAAGTTCAATTCCCAGCACCACAGAAATGGGAGAAGGGCCTGGCAATCCACTCCCAAGGCAATCCCTAAACAGCCAGCTGTTGAAAACCCTATGAGGGTCACTATGAGTCGAATACCGACTCAACGGCACCTAGCAACAACAACAACATACTTTGTCCTAGGGCTGAGGTTTAGCTCAGTTGGTAGGGTGGTGTTCTGCACTTTCTGAGGACCTTGGTTTGATCCCCAGCACTGCAAAAATGGGAGGAGGAAGTGGCAGCCCACGCCCAAAACAATCAGCCATTAAAAACCCTATGAGGGGAGGGTCTCTGTGAATCAGACAGGATTCAATAGCATCTAGCAATACAACAACAAAAAATATGATGAGAACGTCAAGAATTGTCAATAAAGAAAAAATTCAAATGAATTTGGGGCTGGGATTTAGTTCAGTTGGTAGAGTGCTGCTTTGCAGTCTCTGAGCCCCTGGGTTCAGTCCGCAGCACTGCAAAAACAGAAGAAGGACTTGGTAACCCGCTCCTGAAGCAATCCTGAAACAGTCAGCCATTGAAAACCCTACGAGGGTTGCTGTCAGTCAGACCTGACTCAGTGGCACCTAACATTTTTTATAACATCCTTTGATGCTTCTTACAGAAGTTTTAGATTTTGATGAAACCCAGTTTATCTTTTGTCGCTCATCCTTTTGGTGTGATAGCAAAGAATTTGGCATGTCTTACCAAATCCAAAATCTTGAAGATTTACCCTTATGTTTTCTCCTAAGTGCTTTATAGTTTTTGCTTTTACATTTAAATTGATCCATTTTTGAGTTAGTTTTTGTATATAATCTGAAGTAGGAGTCCAGTGAGGACTTTTTTTAATGACAGAATTTCAGGGTGCCTACGCATTATACTTTCAGCATCCTTTAATTGAACATGTATACATACTGATCAAAAACTACTATGGATTTCATTGTGTCTGTGTCTGTGTGTGTATTTTTTTAAGTGCAGTATTTGGGATTTGAACTCAGGGTCTCACACATGCTTTACAAGTGCTCTACCATTGAGCTGCACCCCCAGCTCATTTTTCATTCTTTTATCTTGAGACAGGGTCTCCCTAAGTTCTACAGGCTACTCTGGCCATGGACCTGTGATCCTCCTGCCTCTGCCTCCCACGTCTCTGGGATTACAGGCATGAGCCACTGTGCCCAGCTGGATTTCATAGTGTTTTAAGTATTGTGTATTGTATTAATCAAAGCAGAACTTACTATATTTTCAAAACAATTTCTGTAAAACCTTATTTTTCAATCTGGGATATAAATTAGTGACAGTGTATGGATTCGTGGATCCCTTTCTTATAACTCCATGGTTTCTTCTTGGTCTGCACATTACAGGTTTTGTAATCAGCAGGTCTATTGCGGCAGGGAAAAACGGGATTAAGGATGAAGGTAGAATTTCCACGAGCCCATAGTTGCAGAGACCTCAGGAGGGAAAGAGATGATGACTGGAAGTTCAGTAACCATAAGGCAGTGTTGGCATCTGTAAAGACCAGAGAGGGAGTAGCACTCGCTTTTGGTAACAAAGATGACTGCAGTGTAGACAAGAAGTGCTCAGAGGGAATCTGGGTTAGACCAGGGATGGAGGCACAGAAGTCATTGTCAGAAAAGTTATGGTTTAGGGAGCAATGGAGTATTCCTTTGGTTTTTGGAAATAATGCCAACCCAACTCTACCTCCAAATGAGGAGTCCAGCTGACTTTGTCAAGCTTCTGTCCCAGAGAAAGATAGGGAAAAGAAACTAGAGAAATTATAAATTTTTATCTCAACCATCACTAGAATGCTGGTTAAGTTTAAATTAGTAAACCTATATTATTTTTAATTTGTTTTTTTATTTTGTTAGTAAAACTATATTCTGTATCAGTGTTTTTTGTGCTTGTTTTTCTTTCTATTAATAAAATTTCCTAGCTAAATTCATTTTTTTTCATTCCAGCCAACTGAGTGATGAAAGGAATTTTTCTACTTCTCATGTAGATGAGAGATAGATTCTCAGTGTATATTGAGAGCTTAGGGTAGAGAGTTGTGTTGTCTTGTGTCCTGGTGGAGGAGGACTTGCGACAGAGGAGTGAGAGCCTTGGAGAAAGAGTGCTAGACTGAGGTGGCAGCCACCGCTAAGGGCCTCTGTACTTCTGGCCAGCTCATTCAGCACCTACAGACTCCTCAGTAATATTTTTTTCTAGTCTTTTTGTCACCTTGTAAGAGCTGTGCTCTAAGGACTTTAGAGAAAACAACAATGAGGCAATAGATAGTCTGAGGGGAGGGTCAAGGTAACGGCCCCTGGCCATTTAACAGGTGCCCTTCTGCCTTTACCAGCTAGAATGTCTGCTACTTCAAAAAGAATGAAGCAGCCTTATAAAAAGTGATTTGGGGAGGTGTAATTCCTACTTCCTTTGGATTTTTGTGTGTGTGTATGTGGTACTTAAGGGTTGAGTCCTGGGCCTTGGGCATACTTTGCAAGTGCTGTACTACTAAGCTGCATCTCCAGCCCCTTTTAAATATTTTTTTGTCTTGAGACAGGGTGTTGCTAAGTTTTGTACGCTGCCTCTGGACTTGAACCTGCAATCCTTCTGCCTCTGCTTTCTACACCACTGGGATGACGTGCCTGCGCCACTGCACCTGCCTCTACCCTGGAGTATTCTTAGTTACCGGGACTAAGTCTTAATTAGTTCTGTTGATGTTTGTGGTAGTTGAACTCTTTAGTTTGTATGAATTTTTAACCCCCCATGTGACCTTTGTGACTGCAGGTGCTGCTCGTGAGCAGTAGTCGCCACCCAGACCGATGGATTGTCCCTGGAGGAGGCATGGAGCCTGAGGAGGAGCCTGGTGTGGCAGCAGTCCGAGAAGTCTGTGAGGAGGTACGCACTGAGAAAACAAGGCACCGCTGCGCTTTGTAATCTCGAACCTATACTGTCTGGGGAGTCCTTTGTCACCACTTGGTGGGTAAACAGACTCATGATCACAGAGGCATAGTGTCTTAATGGTTCCCAACTTGCCTTCTTGATGAAGGAGGTGACTGGGTTGTGACATGGGCAGGTTTATCAGTTGCTCTGCAGGAAAAGGGCTCACAGGAGTGACTGTAGTGTATGTAGTGATGACTGACATCCCTGTGACTTCCCATGGATCCCTTCCAACGTCCTGTTATCTGCAACAGAAGATCGAGTATCATCCCTAAGAAGGAGCGTAAATGGCTCATTCTCAGGAAACTGCCTGAGAGGGAAAAGAGGCTCTTGTCTTGGGCCTCCTGGGCCTGCCAAGGAATGGGAGCTCATGCAGGTTCTGTCAGCCAGAGCTGGTAAAGGGGCAGTTTTTGAGAGATGACGATATCACCTGTTTTATTATGTCACATGATGTGCAATATACCTGGATTGAGTTCACTGACTGTGCCCACATGTCTTTCTAGGTACTCCAGGGTAAACAGAGGTCAACATGTCATGGACTCTGCTTCCTTTATTTCAAGGGCTTATAGTCCAGGGCAACTGGGAAACATGCTGCAATTTGGAACCAGTAGGAAGAACCTGGTGTTTCTCCGTAGCCTGTTGCAGCACTGTGCTCTGCTCTGCTTATGTTACCTCATTTAGGACTTGTAACTTAGTTCCATCAGTTTTATTGTCCCTGTGTACTTGCCCTGGCACCCATACGTAGCATTTCTCACTTTTTTTTTTTTTTTTTTTTTTTTTTTCTGGGACTGGGGATCAAACCCAGGGCCTCACTACATGCTAAGCAAGCGCTCTACCAACTGACCTAAACCCGCATCCCCATAGGTAGTATTTTTAAGATCCGTTTTCTTGTTCTGGAGTGGATTTAAGACTGATTCTGGGGACGTATAAAATAGAGGGAAGAACCGGTCTGAATTCTACGTTTCTTTTAGGTCTAGCTCTTGCTGAAGGCCCGTTAGAGTTATCTTACCCTTAGAATCCCTGAGGAATTCTTTCCTCATTGTGAACTTCTGTAGGCTTACACTGGCTTATGTCTCACTCATTTTATCCTGTTTCTGGTATCCATAACTAGATTGTAATCTTTGCAGACACTGATCATGTTTCCCATTTAAAATCCTCGCTTGCGCGCTCGCACTCGCGCGCGCTCTCGCTCTCGCTCTCGCTCTTTTTCTTTTGTGCAGTCCTGGGAGGCTGAACCCAGGGCCTTGTGCTTACTTTGTAAGTACTCTACCACTGAATTGTACCCCCAGCCCCTTTTTAAACTTTTTATCTTGAGATGGGGTCTTGCTAAGTTATTCAGGCTGCCTCTGGCCTCGAATTTATGGTCCTCCTGCTTCCACCTACTGAGTTGCTGGGGTTACAGGTGTGTACCACTGTGCCTGGCTAAAATTCTGCATTTTTTGTCCCCCCATCCTTGGTACATTGACTTTTGTCCTCGAGCTTATCTCCTTGTGGTTACACCATGGCTACTACTGCTCCATCTTTGCATACTCTTCAAATGCGGGACATATAGTTTTGCCTCATGGGTCTCTTTTTATTTTGGAAAAAAGGAACCTTCCCCAGTAGACTTTTTATGTCTGGTGTTCTAGAGTTGCTTGACATGCCCATGCTGAAACTAATTCTTGGCAAAGGGAGTGACAGTTCCATGTTCAAAATTTTAGAGACCTCATTGCCTGTGGTTTGTCTTTTTCAGAAGCCTTTTAAACTAAAGCAATTTAAAAGCATGACCAAAATGAAAGGGAAGGAGGAGGAGAAGGAAGGAGGGAGGGAGGGAAGGAAGGAAGGAAGGAAAGGAGGAAGGAAGGAAGGAAAGGGAGGAAAAGGAAAGGGAAAAGGAAAAAGGAAAGGAAAGGTGGGAGGACATGCATGACCAATGGGAGAAGATAAAATCTTTAGTTTATTTTGTTAGAAATATACTTATATTAGAATGTGATATAGTAAGATTGTTCTATAATGTAAAAGAGTGAACAGATAATATATAATTTTAGATGGAAAAAATTCACGCAGGTCACACATTCTCAGTGCTACATGACTCTGCCATTGTAGGCAGAAGTAACCATAGGCAGTAAAGTGTATAAATGAAAGGGCCTGGATGTGTTCTTGTTGTCGTTGTTAGATGTGGTCAAGTTGGGTCTGACTCATAGCGACCCTATGTACAACAGAACAAAACCCTCCCCAACACTGTGCCATGCACATGATCTTTTTTATGTTTAAGCCCATTGTTGCAGCCACTGTGTCAATCCATCTGTAGAGAGTTTTCCCTTTTTTTGTTGATTCACCACTCTCCCAAACATGATGTCCCTCTCCAGGGATTGGTCTCTCCTGACAACATGTCCAAAATACATAAAGATGAAGTCTAGCCATCCTTGCTTCCAAGGAGCACTCTAGTTGCACTTCGGGGACTGATCTGTTGGTTCTTTTGGAAATCCATGGTATAGTCTAGTAAAATTTTATTTACAAAAATAGAGTCAGTCATGTTCTCTGTTTTGAGCTCTTGCTACTCAGAGTGTGGTTGGTGGACCAGCATCATAAGCATTGGCCGGGAACTTGTTAGAAATGGAAAATCTAAGGCCCCATTCAAGACCTACTAAGAATCTGGTTTTAATAAGATCCACAGATGATTTTGAGAACCTACTGCATTAGAGTATTGAGTTTGTACAAAATAGTATTCTGAGAATTCCTGTTGATAGTACTGTGGAAAGAAGTGCTCTTTGAGGGCTGAACTCTGAATTGGCTGCCTCCACCTCCATTCCAAAAACCATTCCAACTCTTCAGACTTGAGGAGAGTAGAATGCCAAAAAGTGCTTTTCCAGGACTCTTGTAATAGTTGAAGCAGAGTCTCCTCAATGAGACCGAGGCCTGCCCAGTACAAAGCACCAGGCAGACTGCTTTCGGTAGAGTCACAAGGATTGAAGCTGGGCAGCTTCTGAGAGGAGCAGGCCCATCTGTTTTGGTGGCACACATTTTGACAGAGGAGAGATACAGTTCTGGAATTGGCAGCTGTGGTATCGATTTCCCGATTTGGCTGGTGGCTTTTATTTGGCAACTTCCTGACCCCTCCCAGAGGCAGCTACTCCCTTGGCAGCCCTGTCCTGCAGTGTGTTTTTAGGAGGTGTTCCTGGAACCTTGGCCTGCAGTCTGTTCCTTCAGCTCTCCTGATGATTCTGTAAGCTGTTTTGATCCCTTAATAAATCCTTCTCTTAACCTAATCAGATTGGAGTCTATTAACTGCAGTTAAGAATCTTGACCAGTGCACATTCCCTGTGAGTAATAATTGCTTTAGTCATATCTGCAATCTTCCCCTGCTTGGCTGTGCTAACCTACAAAGGAATTGAGATGTATTTGCTGAAGGGTATTCAGTGGCCCATGAGAGTGCTCTCTAAGCATTGTGTGGTTTAATCAGACAGGCCTGAATACATGGAGAGTGAAGTTGTGACAAAATCCATTTTAGGGCCTGTACCTTCCTCATAGCCACTAACCCACTGGAGGTTGTCTGGTCATTCAACAAATACTCAGGGTCCATCCATCTTGTGCCAAGCTTTGGGCCACATGCTGGGGATACAGAAATAAATTCAACACATTTGAGTTTTGCCCTAAGTGAATGTAACATCTTTCAGAGGATACAAACAAATAGGAAATGATAATTCAAAGGTTTAGATTTGAAGGAGCAGTTAGTACAGCATGCTAGGGGCCCTTCTTGGCAGAATAGCTAACTCTGGCACAAATATTGCCTTTCAGAAGGACGTCTAGATTTTAGACCTGGTCATTTAAAAATCTCTCCTTTGCAAGAAGGTGGTGTTTGGGGATCTAATAAGTAGTGGTGGTCCTGTTTCTGATTTTTCCCATGAGAGATGATAAAGGAGAGATGAGGTACATGGTGAGGTTTTGTTTTTTAAATCTAGAGCAAAATGAAGATCCCATTTCCCTATAGGATCTGAGATAATGAGGAATCTGCAGGATGTAGGCCAGTTTTGAGGAGCAGGTATGGTCTCCCTAACAGGTCTTCAGATCCATGGAAAATGGGTTCAGCTTCCAGTATGGATTCAATATGCTAAAACTTTAGAGAATTTGGGTTCAGTTTGGGTTGAAATTTTAATCCTGTGTGTAGATAGATGAATAAAATTTTTTCCATTTCTTTTCCCAATTTTTAAAGAGTTAATCATACTGGAGCCTGCAGCCATAGTATTGTGGCGTCTGATCCTGTCAGATCTCGGAAGCTAAGCAGGGTTGGGCCTGGTTAGTACTTGGATGGGAGACCCCCTGGGAACACCAGTTACTATAGGCTGGGAGATGGACCCGGCAACCCACTCCCAAAAAACAATTAGCCATTGAAAACCCTATAAATAGCAGAGAAGCACTGACAATATTGTTTTGTCTGTTGTACATAGTGTTGCTATGAGTTAGACACTGACTGGACAGCACCTAACGACAACAGTGATATTGGAAGGAAGGAAAGAAGGAAGAAAGGAAGTATTGATTAAAAGCTGAGCATAACATATTTAGGATTTGAAACCCAGTCTAGTTTGAAGTCCTGCTATCTACATAAAGGATTTAAACCAGAACCAAACCCAGAGCCTCTAAATTTTAGTATATAGAATGCATATACAAATCTGAACCCAATTTTTCATGGATTTGAAGTCTTGCCATAGGCCTGGGACATCAGGACCTTTAGCTGGTTCTTTCCAAAGGATCTCAAAATCTACTCTTCAGATAAGTGAGGTAGAGCCAGTTAGTGAACCCTAATGTCATAATTTTGATTTAAATCCAATTACTTTTTGTAGTTTTCAAGATACCTAAGGCAAAAGTGATACTTGAAAGAGTTATCATAAAGTTATAGATACAGATAGGTTATAGCAAGACCTGAAATAAGGACAATGGTTCTATAGGAGTAGAGAGAAAGGAAAAAGTTCAGAGACCTTGAACAAAGATCTGCTACTTGGTTTTGGGAGATTTTGGAATCTAACGGTTCTACTTTGTAGAGCACATTTGAATTTGACATCTTTCTCCAGCAGGCAGCCTGCAGCCGCAGCACTGTGGCATCCGATCCCGTCAGATCTCAGAAACTGAGCAGGGTTGGGCCTCATTAGTACTTGGATGGGAGACCGCCTGGGAACACCAGATACTGTAGGCTTGGGAGAAGGACCCAGCAACCCACTCCCAAAAATCAGTCTGCCCTTGAAAACCCTATGAATAGCAGAGGAGCACTGACAATAGTGCTTAGCCTCTTGTACATAGGGTCGCTATGAGTTGGACAGTGACTCGACAGCTCCTAACAACAACAAATCAAGTAGGCAGATCTTATTTGTTACTTTTGCTATTCTGTTTTATGTTTTGCTTATTGTGGTCCTTGAGGATTGTGCCGAGGGCCTTGCACATACTTTGCAGGTGCTCTGCCACTGGGTTGTGACCTCAGCCCATTTTTTATCTTTTATTTTTTATTTTTTATTTTAAATCAGGATCTCACTAAGTTACACAGGCTGCATTTGGCCTTGAACTTGCCATCCTCCTGTCTCCATCTCCCAAGCAGCTGGAATTATAGGCATGTACCACTGTGCCTGGCTTTGCTGTTCGGTTGAGTGTAAAGTTGAGTTGTCCCTGGGTTACACAAGTGCATCTAAGATGTAGAAAACTAGATGACTGCAATAGTAAATTCAGTGAAGGAGTAGGGAAGGATGTAAACTACTCTGTTTTACATTTGTTTCCTGGAAATTACATGCCATCCTTTTGTAGGTAAAGGGGAGAATAGAGCAAGGTAGGAATGAAATGCTTGCAAAACAAGGAAATGAAAGATACAATGGAGATCATTATATTTCTCACGTATTTAGTATCTCACCTACTGTTTAATATTCTATCTTGAAGGGAATCCTGATCTTGAAATTGAACCCTGCCTGCCACTCTCAGCACTAAAGAATCCTGGCTAACTTTGAGCATTTCTTTTTCCCCTAATGTTATCATGCCCAATACTTTATTCAAGAATTACTGAGAGAATAAAGAAGTACATATGAACTCTTTTGTACCTTAGGTTCTAAAGAAATAAAATATTATACAAGCAATAAAAATAATGAGCTGAAGGTATAGCTCAGGTTATAGTGCTTGCCCAGCATGTGTGAGACCCTGAGCCTGAGATGCTCAGCACCTCAAAAGAAATAAATGTTAATAATGATGATGATGATGATGATGATGGTGAAAGAGATACATGTCATTATGAAGCCAGGAACAATTCAGTGACTTCCATCTCTGAGGCCCTGGCTTCAATCCCTGCACCACAACAATGGGAGAAGAACCTGGCAACCCACTCCTGAAACAATCCTCAATCAATCAGCCATTGAAAACCCTGTGAATAGCAGAGAAGCACTGGCATCATGCCAGGCATGGTACAGTGTTGGGTACTATTTTGCTCTGTTGTACATAGGGTCACTAGGAGTCGGACTCCATGGCACCCAACAACAATAATAACAAACACATAGGAAGAATATTATATTGGCAACAAAAAATAAACAGAATTATTATTGAGAGAGAGAGGGAGAGAGAGCGCGTGAGCAAGCTTATTTTAGCTCACAAGTTTAGGGGTTCCAGTCTATGGTAGTTGGCCCTAATGCTCTTGGGCCTTTGGCAAGGCAGCATATCATAGTGGGAAATACTCATGGTTGAGCAAAACCACCTACTTCATTTCGGGAAGCTGAAAAATGAGGAAGAGAGTAGGACCCCACATTTCCCTTTGAAGGCACATCCCCAGGCACCTGAAGACCTCCCACAAGGCCCTACCTCTGAAAGTTTCCACCTCCTGCCAATAGTGCCATGCTGGGGAGAAAGCCTTTAATGTGGGTCTTGGGGGGACAGTAAGCATCCACACTGTGGTAGTTACTTCCTTTGTGAAGTCTTTGTGATTCTTCTAATAGGTTCTTCCTTACTGTGTGTTTCCATTGTGGTTTGCACTGGCAGCGTCACGGTATTTATCATTCTTTGTTGGTATTATCTATCTATCTTTTGGACTAGACATTACACTCTGTAGTCAGGCACCATTCTTTCTTGTTCACTGTTGCCCCTCCACTGTCCAGCACACAGCAAGTGCCTTTTTAAGTGCCTCTATTATTGACCTGACTAGTGGAGCAAGCACAAAAATGCAGTTGAGGTAGGTCCTCTGGTTTTGGCGGGAGTAGATGTATTCTCCAGGTCCTTCAGTTAAGTGAAGAATATGACAGTGACACAGCAACTGCACAGCCAGGCTGTACAAAGCTAGAAACCTGAGTCACAGTGCACAGGCAGGTGTCTGTCAACAGTGGTTGAACAGCAGTGGGAATGCCCTGTAGCTCAGCACCTCTCTTTCACCACAGGGAGCCCTGTCTTTCTAACCTCTCCTCAGCTTCTCAGCTTCTACTCACCTGTCTGTGAACTCTGGTATCTTACACTCAGCCTTCTGAGACCAGGACCCACTTTTACCTGATTCTAGCTTCCTGTGGTGTGTCCCTCTGGGCAGAGCCTCCAGCCACACTATCAGCTTCTGGCATTTGGAAGATGTCTGCCTTACCTTTGCGCCAGTTTCTTCTTTAGCTGTGCTCAGAGTACGGTCATATTCTGTAAGAACGGCAATCCTGTGTAAGTAATGCTCGTAGCAGCTTTACCAAAGGTCCTATGTGTGTACTAAAGTGATTTCTTTGGTCTGGAAAACATGCAACGCATTCCTAAGTGATGAAAGCAGGACGGAATAGAGTTTATGATGAAACCGTTCGGTGGGTAAACATTCCTGTATCCATTTGTGTAAAAAGTGGAGTAGATGATCCTGCTTGTGCACTCACTAGGTGAGAGGCTAGTCTAAGCCTTTTGCATGTGTTGCCGAATTCAGTTCTCCAAGGATCCTATGAAATAGGAATTGTTATTATCTTTATTTTACAGGTGAGAAAAGGTTCAGTGAGATGAAGTGATTTGCCCAAACAAATTGTGACCAATCTAATGTAAGCCAAATGCTCACAAGATGATTTGGACGGAGGAGGTCTGCTTTCGGCACCCCCAAGTCCTCCTGTGCTCCTTGAAAGGATGGCTAGCAAATGTTCACAGTGCCTGTCTTTGACTTAGCCCAGAGGTTATCAAGTTCTCTACACTGAACATATATTTATTTTGGTACCAGAAAAAATTCTGTGTAAACATGAGTGAAATGATATTATTAAATAGTTTATTATGGCATGATCAGGATTATTAAACTCTACCTTTGGCAAAAGCTTTATTCAACCTAGCTTTAAAATTTGCCATATTAGCTAAACCTCAGAAACATAAGTTTATAGCACTTAAAACAGTCACAAAGGAAGAGTTAAAATATTCTCCTTTGTAAATTGGCCCCTGTTTAGCTGCTTATACTCAAAATCCTATTACAGTGACCCCTCACAGGGTTAGATGGACCAGGCTTTCTCCCAGGGCCTTCTGTGAGCCTTGCCAACAATGCATCTCTATCCCAGGGCAGTGCAGGCTTACGTGAGCCAGCCATGTGACAGCCTTTCTGTAATAAGAAAGAAAAGCACCTCATTGTGTGGTCTTCAGAGCTATTCTTACTAGTTCAGTGGGAAGATAAAACCCTTGGCTGACAAAAAGAGAAGCTGGGTCTGAAACTGTTCGGTTTCCATTTCCTTCACCTATTCTCACCTTAGCCAAGCCAAGAGCATTATCACAGAGATGATAAATATGCGAACCGAGTATCATCTCACACCTGTGATCCCAGCAGCTTGGAAGGCAGAAGCAGGAGGATCAAGAGTTTGAAGGCAGAGGCAACCTATGCAAATTAGCAAGACCATGTCTCAAAATGAAAATAAAATTTAAAGAGGAGCTGGGATGCAACTCAGTGGTATAATATATGCCCAGTATGCACAGGGCCCTGGGTTCAACTCCCAAGTACTGTCAAAAAAATAAAAAAGAAAAAAAATACATGTATCTATATATATATATGAAAATAGAAGTACAAGGAGAAAGTTATGTGCATTATTTGTGTGCAGCCTGTAATTAGTGTATACCTTGGGCCTATGTTATGACACTGTAGCTAGTTCTCTATGACTTCCTCACCTTTACCCTAATATTGTACTTCTGTTGTAGTCCTTGGGCCGCAGTCGTACTACTGTGGTGTCCGATCCCATCAGGTCTTGGAAGCTAAGCAGGGTCCAGTCTGGTTAGTACTGGGATGGGAGACCGCCTGGGAACACCTTGTGCTGTAGGCTTGGGAGGAGGACCCGGCAACCCACTTCCCCCCAATAAACAATCGGCCATTGAAAACCCTAAGAATAGCAGAGAAGCACTGACAATAATGTTTCATCTGTTGTACATAGGGTTGCTATGAGTCAGACACCAACTCGACAGCACCTAACAACAACTTGTAGTCTTTGGCTGTTACTGCCTATTGCTTTGCTATATAAATTCACCATTTGGGAACTCAACTGTAGGTTAATGGTGTCTCCTGAGAGTTCCTGTATCCTGCCACCTTCCCTCAAGTTTTTGGTCCACTGTCCTATGTAAAATAAAACTTTCATAGCATGTTTGACCTACTTAATCACTTTCATTTAAAAAGTTTGAATATGTCAGTACCTTAAAGTGGTGTCATCAAGACTGCCTTCTGCCAGCACAAGTTTAGAACTGCTTCTCACTTATCTCTAGCCTTCCTAATCTGTTTTAGAGCCATCTGCAAAGAGTTCATGGTAATCCCCCTTGACCCCATTTGTGTTTTCAGATAAAAACATAGAAGATGCCATTGTGAACTTTATTTTAAAAAATCTGTGCCTTGGCGCACGCCTGGAATCCCAGCGGCTCGGGAGGTGGAGGCTGGAGGATCGCAAGTTCAAGACCAGAGGCAGTCTGCGTAACTTAGAGAGACCCTGTCTGAGGGGGAAAAAAGTAAAAAAAATGGGCTGGGGGCGCAACTCAGTGGTCCAGCACTTGCAAAGCATGCAGGTGCAAGGCCCTGGGTTCAACCCCCAGTACTGGGGAAAAAAAAAAAAAAACAACAAAAAACTGTGCCTTCTAGGGCTAGGGTAGAGCTCAGTGGTGCAGTGCCCGCCTAGTGTATCTGACCCTGTGGGTTTCGTCTCTAGGACTGCAAAAAACAAAAAAAAGGAAAGGAAAAAAAGAAAATCTGTATCTTATCCCAGTTCCTCTACCATGCATTCTGTATCCCTAACAAGAGATGGTTGTACTCTTTTTATGTGTGTGTCATAGCAACTGGGAGGCTCCATATGGTATCTCAGGACTGTATCATTATGCAAGGGTAGAACATTTAAAAAGTCTATGACTACTTGATAATAATTTAAGATATTATGTTGTCACCCCATTTTTAAGCTCATAAATGTTTGACTCTATATGGAGTCGGGGGAAAGTAAAGGCCCACTATGACTGTGTTTTATTTTCATCTTTATTCAGCTTGAACAGTTGTGAATAGAAGGTGGAAGATAGGATATTACAGAATTTATCAAGAAAATAGCATGACTTTTTTTCTATCCAGTACTGTAATCACAAAATATATGTCATCTAATAGCAATATGTCATCTAGTTAGAATATGAATAATTTAATAATAATTATTTTAAATTATTTCAACATAGACAGTTTGGGGAATTATGAGGTAGGTGTTGTAGACCAGGATTCTCTAGCTCCTAAGCTTGTAGGGAAGGGGACAAGCAGTGGGCAGTAGGTATGGCTTTGACACTGTGGGGAGAGCCTGTCCTAATTTGGATATGTTACTTGTTCAGGCCCAGCTAGTAGTTATGTGACATACGTAAGACCCAAATTGTACACATACATCAAAATATGACTTCAGTTGTTTTGTTTTATTGTGTTTTTTGTTTTGTTTTGTTTTTTGAGATGGTCCCACCACGGAGCCTAGATTGGCCTGGAATTTGCAATCCTCCTGCCTCAGCCTCCAAGTGCTTATATTACAGGACTACACTACTGTGCTCGGGTCAAAACATCACTTTGTATTCCATAAATATATACAGTTTCGCCAGGCTCGGGGACATATGCCTATAATCCCCAGGGCTTGCTATGCAGAAGCAGGGACATCACAAGTTCCAGGCCAGAGGCAACCTGTGTACCTTTGCGAGACCTTGTTTCAAGGTAAAAAATAAAAAAGAATCTGAGGCTTCCGCTCAGTGGTAGAGCCCCCTGTCGTCGTCATTGTTGTTAGATGCTGTGGAGTCGAGTCTTACTCATAGTGACCCTGAGGGTCAATGACTGATTGTTTCAGGATTGTTTTGAGAGTGGATTACCACATCCTTCTCACATTTTTGCAGTGCTGAGGATCAAACCTGGGTCCTTGGAGAGTGCAGAGCAGGTGCTCTTCCAACTGAGCTAAACCCCAGCCCCATACTGCCATAAATAAATAAATAAATAAATAAATAAATAAATAAATAAATAAAACAATTTTTATCTGCCAAGTAGACTTAGAGAGGGTCTCACTATGTATCATAGACTGACCTTGAACTCTGAATCTTCCTTCCCCAGCCTTCTGAGTGCTGGGATTACAGGCATCCACCATGTTCAGCTCACTTACACTTTAATAAAGCTGGGAGGGTGGATGAAGCCTCATGGTGGCCACAACCTGTTTCCAAAGAAGCTTGATCTTTCCAGGTAGGCAACTAATTTAAAAGTGTAGTTTTTCCAACATTTACCAAAAAGGGGGGTGGGGAGCCAAACAAAGAGAAACTTTTAAAAATTTTAGCTTTTCAAAATGTTAAAGTAATATGTACATAGGGATTAAAATGGTAATAGCCATAGTACTGAAAGTCTAGTATTGAGCAACAACCAAAATGTGTTCTTAATTAGATGGAACAGCTTGTGTTCCAGATTTTTACCTTATTTTGAACTGTAAATTGATAAACTCCAGTCTCTTAGAGGTTTTCTTTTTTTAGTCTCCTGAGTAACAAGTAAAAGCAAATAAAGGCTTTCTGTTTGGTTTTTGTTTTCTGTCAGTGCTCGAGATTGAACTCAGGGCCTAACTCATGCTAGGCCGCCACTGAGCTACATCCCAGCCCACAAATAAAGGTTTTTAATCTGGGGGCTATATTTAATGGAAATGTTAAAATGAAAATGTATATGTAGGAATAAATTGCTGTAAATCAAGAGAGCCCATGAATCAACCCCATTTGTTTGTTTAAAAGCAGGCTTTATTTAGATGATATTCTCTGAATTCCCATTACTTAATTTTTTTTAAATTTAAAATATGTGAATATGAATTGCTAGCAATAATGTACATGTGTAGCTGTTGGACCTTTAGATTTACCTTTAAAATAGGCCAAAACTGGCAAAGAATTTTTATGTATGTTTGGCATTCTTCAAAATAAAATACTGGGAGCCGGGCATGGTGCACACATTTTATCCTAGCTCTTGCAAGGCAGAGGCAGGAGAATCTGGAATTCCATGCTGGCCAGGGCTACATAGTGAAACCTTGTTTCAAAATAAATAAATAAATAAAAAAGGTTGGGGAGATAATAGAGGCACTTATTATATGCCAACCATATTCAGAATGTTGAGCTGAAAACTATGAAGTACAATGATAGAATGGATGCCATTTTCTCTAAGACAAATTGTGTGTTGGGATTACCATGTCTTTATTTTTACTTGTTAAGAACACATATTTTTAGCTCCTTTAGTTACAGCATTATAAGGTGTAAGAATCATCATGTCTCTTAATGTTGTCAGGTGCTGTCAAGTTGGGTCTAACTCATAGTGACCTGATGTACAACAAACAAAACAGTCCCCAACACCATGCCATGCCCAGCTCTGTTGTCAGTGCTTCTCTGCTATTTATAGGGTTCTCAGTGGCTGATTGTTGTCTGGGAGTGGGTTGCCTGGTCCTTCTCCCAAGCCTACAGCATCTGGTGTTTGTAGGCAGTTTCTCTTCCACATACTCACCAGGCCCGACCCTGCTTAGCTATCTGAGATCTGACCTGATCAGATGCCAGGGTGGTGTGGCTGCAGGCCTGTCTCTTAATACATTACATATAATGATTTTATTGTGGTCATTTCTTTTTTAAATGACTTAATGGGAAATTTGGGTTAGTCGTAAAAATTTCAAGAAAGCCTTTGTTCACCTATCCTGGACATTTGCAAGCGAGGAAGCATCTTTACTCTGCGCTTTGTTGTTGTTGTTGTTGTTGTTGTTGTTGTTGTTGTTAGGTGCCGTCGAGGCGGTATCCGACTCATAGCGACCCTCTGTACGACAGGGGAAACACTATTGTCAGTGCTTCTCTGCTGTGTATAGGATTTTCAATGGCAGATTAATTTTTGGGAGGGGGTTGCCAGGTCCTTCTCCCAAGCCTACAGCTTCTGGTGTTCCCAGGCTGTATCCATCCAGGTACTAACCAGGCCCCACCCTGCTTAGCTTCCGAGATCAGAGATCAGCTTCCAAGATCGGATGGGATCGGATGCCACAAGGCTACAGTTGCAGGCTTCTGCCCTTTGAGGAAAGCAGATACACAAAAATGTAGCAAAAGAAGTTAATAGCTTGTTCTTAGATGAAATAATCTTCAATATATAAAGGGAACAGAGAAAACCTACCATGTCTTAGTGTAGAAACTGGTACAAGGCCATTTTACATTAGAGGACAGAATGAATCCCACAGATCTCTGGTGTTGCCTTTCAAACCTGTAAGCAAATCAGTATTGAATCTTGTGTTTCTGGCAGCTGGCAACTCAGAAAGGGCCTGCCTTCTCAGTTACGGTTCAGGGATGAAAGGAAGCCTTGGCATAGGCATAGCCTCCATTGCAGGGCCTGGCAGCGATGTGATTGTGATGATCCCTGAGGTCAGCTTTTGCTCTGTACTCACGTGGCCAAGTGCAGTTCAGCTCTGGTCCCAGCCCTGGAGAACTTTTCTTCTTTTCAGAGGAGCTCCTTCCTGCTCCAAATGGTTAGGAAATGGCAACTCAGTGCTACTAGGTTACTTCCATGATTACTTCTAGAACCATCCTTAGGAGGATTGAGTTTTTAATTACTGTCATTTGAGGTTTTGCAAAAACTCTTAGTAGGTACTATTGTTGACTTTATGAAAAGGGTCATGATGTTCTTCCATATTTGAGTTAATGGCCATTTTAGTTTAAATATATAGGTATTTTTGAATATGAGTATCCATTAGAGTGGTTTGTAAAATTTAATCTTAAAAATAGAAGTAATAGCCGGGCATGGTGGCACATGCCTGTAATCCCAGCGGCTCAGGAGGCAGAGGCAGGAGGATTGCAAGTTCAAGATAGAGGCAGTCTGCGTAACTTAACACCCTGTCTCAAAAAGTAAAAAAATGGGCTGGAGGCAGCAGCTCAGTGGTCCAGCACTTGCAGATTATGCAAGTGCAGACCCTGGGTTCAACCCCCAGTACCAAAAAAAAAAAAAAAAAAAAAGGAATGTGGAGTTGAACATGTAGTCAGTGGTAGAGTGCTTGCCTAGCATACATAAGATCCTGGGTTTCGTCCTCGGCACACTACCCGACCCCCAAAAAGAGGACAATAGAAGCAGTACTATCTTAACAAGGCTCTTAACTGGAGGACCTCCCTTCCATCCTTCTATCTTTCCTTCCTTCCTTCCTTTCCTTCTTTCCTTCTTCCTTTCCTTTCCTTTCCTTTCTCTCTCCTTCCTTCCTTCCTTTCTTTCTCTTTCTTTCTATTACAGTATTGCTGTGTAGTCCAGGCTGGCCCGAAACTCTCAGTTCTCCTGCCTCAGCCTCCTGAATGCTGGGATTATAGGTATGCACCACAATGCCCAGCTTCTGAGGGCTTTTAGGGGCTCTTTCAAAGCATTTAGTAATGCTGTTAATGCAACTAAATTTTACCACTTGATTAAGCAAGTGCTCATGATAGGTTACCATTTTTCTTATTATAAAAATAGCACGTTTCACCGGGCACGGTAGCACAGGCTGTAATCCCAGCGACTCGGCAGGCAGAGGCAGGAGGATCGCAAGTTTGAGGCCAGAGGTAGTTTGCATAATTTAGAAGACCTTGTCTCAAAAAAGTTAAAAAAAAAAAAGACACTGAGGGAGCAGCTCAGTGGTCCGGCACTTGCAAAGCATGCAAGCATGAGGTCCTGGGTTCAACCACCAGTACCGCCAAAAATAAAAAAAAAAATAGCATGTTTCTTATAGAATGAAAAGACAGAAGGCACAAAAATGGTAGCATATTTCCAGAATTCCATTCCTAATTGATTCCCAATTTTTTAATCATGAATTTTCCCAAACATATAGGAAAATCCTTAAGATTTTTCAACAAGTACTGTTTTCTTCCTTCTGGATGTCACATCTTTTGATCTTGTGGCATACTTGCTTTATCTCTATATTTATCTCTGTACTTGTGGGGGGGTATGCTATTTGAAAATAAATTGTGGATTTCATGACAATCACCCCCAAATTTTATTCCAGGCTCACCTTAAACTTTTCTATTCTTCCTATCAGCCATTTCTACAGTGATTGTTCTTTTTGGTAAAAAAATGTTACGAAGAAACCAAGGTTAAGGTGCTAAGGGTGCTCACTACTACTGGGGTGCCATTGCTCCTTAGCCCCTTTTAGTGGACAGAAATAAAAGCATTTTAAAAATTAATGATTTCATGTTAATATATCCATTTCAAATTTAACATAAAATTTTTTCATTTTTTATGTTTGTATGTCTTCTCTTTTAAAATAGTGGTTTTTAATACATTGTTCTTCTAATAATATTGTTACTGGTTTCTAAAAACATTTGCTCTACCATTCAGTGTGAGACTTTAAGAGATATAAAATTTACAGAGTTGTAAAGCAATCACTGCTAGTAACATTTAATTGGCTGAATATAAGAGATTAGAACAAAAATACCAGTATTCACAGGAGAAACATTATAGAGCCTGAGGGTGGATTCTGAGCTGTTTCAGGTTGATTTTAGAGAGGTTCTAGTAGTAGTAGAACAGAAGAGCCCTTGGTGCTAATTTGGATTATTTAGGGGCTAAATCCGGGTTGGTGTGAATTATTGATAAACGACAGGGCATTATTACAGAGGAAGTAATTGGCATCAGCGGGAGGGTGTCACTTATTTTTTTTTCGTAAACCTGGATTATAATCTGGTTTACATTAGGTGTAGTGGCTCCTTGAGCATGTTTGGGGCTATTTTTGGACAGAAATAGTAAAAGGAGTTATGACACGTAACCCAAGAACTGGGTAAGGGGATTATTACATTGCTTTTATGTAGATCTGAGGCCTATAGGTGCCCCTGTATCATTAACAAAGGTACTAAATGACAGGCTCTTGCACAGCTAACCATTCTCTACTTCTCTTCCTGTATTTGCTAAATGATTACTTAAACCAGACTGCTCCTCATCCTTGCTAGACCTGTGCCTTCTTTCTTTCTTTAATAAATTTATTATGATTAATAAATTTCCCTGTATTAACATTCATACACTAGAAAAGTGTTGCATTCTAAACTGGGTGTGATGGCGCACACCTGTAATCCAGCACTCAGGAGGCTGAGGCAGGAGCATCACAACTTTGAGGCTAGCATAGGCTACAAAGTGAAACTTAGACTCAAAAAAACAAATAAAAGTTGTTTTATAGGCTTAGAGTATTAAAACCAGATTTCCCATCCACATAAATATGTGGCAGGACTTTGAAAGGTCTTACAAAACTATTCTTAGTCAGACCATCTTTGCTATTGTAGGACATCAAGCAATCTGGGTCCCTTCCTGCTGTGTTGGTCATGCCTCCTCCCCCTCATCACAAAAACTAAAAATACCCTCCCCCATTTCCACAGTGTCCCTGGGAGCAGTCACACTTGTGAAGAAATGCCGCCACCGCCGCTGCCTCCTCCTCCTACTTAGGGGTTAAAATCAGGGCCTTGACATTCTACCACTGGGCTGCACCTGCAGTCCATTTTTTATTTATTCATTTATTTTTATTTTGAGATAGGGTCTCACTAGGCTACACAGGCTGCCTCTGGCCTTGACCTTGCAGTCCTCCTGCCTTGGCCCTGAGTCACTGGGAGTAGGCCCTAACGCCCAGTAAGAAAGTCTGTTTGGGCAAATTTAAGAGTTCCTTTTGTCCCTCAGATCTTCATTGCTTAGTTACTCATGCTTAGTCGGTAGCTATTTGCCAGGCTCTTGCTGTGGGCTCCGTTAGGTCGAGCAGAGGGACTGCACAGGTCATGGGTACAGCAGGGGTGAAAGGCTTTGACAGCCTGGCCGAGGAGTTCATAGTTGAGGCAGTTCTTGGACCTGGGCACCTTGGTGAGAGCAGAGTTCACATCAGTGACTTGCAGGTAACATGGATTGGGAAAGCTAGCTATGGTGGTTCTGTGGGCTTTCCTACTTGTAAGTGGAGAGGAAGTAATAAGTGAAAAAGATATATACTCCATCTCACTGGTCATCAGATAAATGCAAATCAAAACAAGCTGGGATCTTGCTCTTACCAGATTAGCCAAACTTTAAAAACTATTTCTGTCAGTGATGTTGAAGGAGATGGCCTACATTAAGAGCGTGAAGAACGTCTATGCGGTCTTGGGCTCTGAGTACCAGTCATGCCACTTGCTTTCCATTATCAGGGCTCCACACACACAGTCCACCACAATGCAGTGGTTTCCTTCTGCAGGAGAGACCACTCTGTCCCCTTGCTTCCTGGGAATGCTCTTTGAGTTTTCAGTTGTTGTTAGGTGCTCTCGAGTTGGTATCCAACTCATACTCACTGCATTTTGTGGAAGCATTCATAACATTCTAGGCTGGTGGAGAAGTGCTTTTCCTATTATCCCATTGTAGTATAAGTTTCATGTATGTTTTTTGTGTACACAGTATTTGTATTTAGTATAGATATTTTTAGAACAGAAAAGTAAGAACAACAAAATTTTTTCATACCATGAGTCACATTTTGTTCTGTTACCTTCTGTATGCATCTTTGCTTGCGATGATAGGCTTCCTTCACCGTAGGCTCCTCAAGGAAGTTCCCAAATATTGTTGCCAAAGTGAACTGAGAGATTTGTTAAAAAAATAAATAAATAAATACAAGAGGAGACAGGGTTTTCCAGTGTTTCCTTTTGCTGTCATTTTGTTTTGTTTTGTTATTTTTTTTGTTTTGTTATTTTATTGTTTTATTATTTTTTTTGTAGTACTTTGGAGTTGAACCCAGCACTTTGCATATGCTTTGCAAGCAGTCTACTACTAAGCTGCACCCCCAGCCCGTTTTTTATTTTTTATTTTGAGACAAGGTCTCATTAAGTTATGCAGGCTGCCCCTGGCCTTGAACTCTCAATCTGTTAGCCTTTACCTCCCTAGTCACTGGGATTAAAGGTGTGTGCTGCTGTGCCTGGCTTTGTGGTCATTTTCTACTGTCCCGACTCTTCTGTCCCAGGGGAGCCCTGTTTCTCTTCTTACTTACCACAGCTGTGGACATGTGGGCCAAATCTTGTAACTTGCTGTGCCTCTTGGTTTTATCTCACCCCAGAATTTTCACTTCTGAGGATGGGCCAAGAAATGCTTGTTCATGGCACAGAGAAGCATGTGTAAGAGGCTCATCACAACTTACTTGTAACAGCAAAAAATTAGAAATAATCTTAAGTGTCTAACAATAGGAGAATGGTTGTGTCAATTATGACATTATTATTATGTGTCATCACCCAGCAGCTTAAAAATAATACAGGAAATTTATGTATCCCAATAGAGAGAGTCCTCTAAGACAGTTAAATGAGATGACAAGTTTGGTTGTCCTTGTGTAAAATAAAATGTACTAAAACATTTATGTGTGTGTTCATGTGTATATGTAAATATATAGAACAGAATCTGCAAGGGAAAATTCTAAACTGATTACTCTGGGGAAGGAGGAGAGACTGAAAAGAAATCCATGGAAATTTTTGCTTTATCTACACTTTTTTGAGTTTTTTACAACCCATCATCTTTTCCAGAGTCTAGACAGAAATGTCAAGCCATCGAGCAGTTGTAAAAGTTAGTATTTAAAGTACTTAATGGAATAGTCCCCCTCTCCTCTCCCCCAAGGAATTCTCAAGAGATATTTTTGAGTTTAGAAAGATTAAAATTAGAATTGCTGAAATTCTGTCTATGTTGTTTTCCCTTTGGATGTGAGGAAATGAAAGAAAGCAGAGCCATCTCTGGGGGCAGATGGCAGAACTTGAGTTTAAGTCTTTTGTTTTTCCTTTTGATGCAAGCTTTTCAGCTTTGAAACCTGATATTGCCATTTTAGAGTTTTTATTTTTTAATTTCAGTTTGAATATTTGATGAAAATGAGGTTCTTTGGGAAAAGGCTGGTTCACATGCAGATCACTGAGACAGCTTACTGTTTACAGATGAATAAGTGAATCTTTTTTTCATTTGTTGATTGATTTTTGTTTTTGTGAGACAGGGCCTTATTATGTAGCCCAAACTGGCCTCAAACTCAGCATCTTCTTGCTGCTGTCTCCCAAGTGCTGGGATTACAGGCGTGTACCCAGCCAGGTTAATCACACCTCCCCACTTCCTCCCACCCCACTTAGTTGTTATTAGGTGTAGGAGCCGTCCACGTGGGCCCAACTCATAGCAACTCTTTGTACAACAGAACAAAACACTACCCAACACTGTACTATACCTGGCCCTGTTGTCAGTGCTTCTCTGCTATTCATGGAGTTTTCAGTGACTGACTGTTTCAGGAGTGGGCTGCTTGGCCCTTCTCCCAAGCCTGTAGCACCCAGTATTCCCAAGCTGTCTCCCATCCAAGTACTAACCAGGCCCAGCCTTGCTTAGCTTCTGAGATGTGGTGGGATTTCAGGTATGGTATCCCAGGGTGGTATGGCTGTAGAACTCATCTTTAAAGACATTTTAAAGATACTTTGACTAGAAGTAACCCATGATGAATCCAGACACGTGGGGTGATGCATGCATATAACCCTAGCACTCCCAGCACTCAGGAAGCTGAGGTAGGAGGAACATGAGTTTGAGGCCAGTCTGGGCTACATAGTAAGACTGTATCTCAAAAAAACAAAAAATAAAACCAAAAAAAAAAAAAAAAACACCAAATATGCTAATCAGCCTGGGATCTAAAGAATATTGGGGTGGTATGTATTTATCTGATCCCTTTTGTTGGTGATGCTGACACTTAAGAATTTAGAAACTATATTAGCTATCCATGGATACCTAACAAAACTTAAAACGAGATTTGTTCTTTCAGTCTTTCTATAAGACATGAATTCATACAAGGTACAAACATGCTCCATGATCTCTGGGCCCCAGCTGGAAAAATCAAGGGTTCAGAGCAGAATACTATTGTTGTTGTTGTTAGGTGCCTTGAGTCAGTGTCTGACTCATAGCGACCCTATGTAGCAGATGAAACGCTATTGTAAGTGCTTTTTTGCTATTCACAGGGTTTTCAATGGCTAATTATTTTTTGGGATTAGGTTGCCAGGTCCATCTCCCAAGCCTACCGCACCTGGTATTCCCAGGCGATCTCCCCCATCCAAGGACTAACCAGGCCCGACCCTGCTTAGCTTCCAAGATCTGATGGGATCAGATGCCACAGTGATACAGTTGCAGGCAGAATACTATTAGGGAGGAAAAAGTTCAGTCCCTTGTCCTGGAATTCAGTCCTTTGTCGTTTCTCTCTTTATCTGCCTCTGATTTATTCCTTGGTGATTTGAAGGCTTTAGACATAGTAGATGAGTGGTTGGGTTAGTGGATGGGTAGGTAAAGGGATGGATGGATGAATCATCTGTCACCAACCACAGCTCTCCTTTATCTGTCTACTTGGTATTGCCATTGGCATGTGGAGTAGACATGCAAAACTCCATGTGTAAATCTTGATTCCACCACCTTCCCTAGACCTGCTCCTCCAGTGGTCTTCTGCATTTTAATCCATAGTAACTCCATCCTTTCAGTTACTTAACCCCAAACACTAGAAGTCATCCTTTTTTCTTTCTGTTCTTACACCCACTTTTGGCAAATCCTGTTGGCTATGTCCTCAGATATAATATAACCCCTATTCGCCATCTCTCTCTCTCTCACCCAGTTCCAAATCACCATCACTTCTCATCCTAATTCCTCCCCCACACACTTACCCTTACCTTCTCTGTTTTTGACACAGCAAGTAAAATAATTGGGTTAAAAGAAACCAAGATTCTATCACTTAAAGGCTTTTGTAGCTGAATACCTTAGGTTGGCCCATGGTCTGAGGAGGTGGAACTCATCTCTCATGCCTGTCTCTTTCTCACTGTGCTCCAGCCATACTGGTTACCTCCTTGCTGCTCTAACACTAGGGCCTCCCTCCTCCAGACTTTTGCAGTCGCCATTCCTTCTGCCTAAATCTCCATTGTTGGAAAATGGTCTTAGACGTTGAATGTGGAGGAGAGCGATGCCATCCAGCTGCTTTTTCTTATTGTTTTGTGTAGTATGGTGAAGAAATGCTGTGATGTTGAGGATGGGAACTTAACAGTTTCAAACAACAGATATGCTGTTCACAACTGTAGATGGTAGGCCAAGTGCTCACATGTGCTCAAGGAAATACCTCTATTCACCCATCTGTCTGCCCTTCCTCATTCAGACCTCTTCCATCTGGAGCACTCCTGCTCCAGATGAGCTGGGAGTTGTTAGGCGGCTGCTTTTGTTTGTTGTTTTGTTTTGTTTTTTTTGAGGCAGGGTATTGCCATTAGCCCAAGCCAGCCTGGAACTTGCTATACTGTAGCCCAGGCTGGCCCCAGGCTTGTGGCAATCCTGCCTCTGCTTCCTGAATATCAGATTTATAGGCATGTGCGACCACACCCAGTTGAGATTTTTTTTTCAATAGGCAGTCATGTCTTCTGTGAACAGATAGTTTTGTTTCTTCCTTCCCCATATGCATACTTAAAAAAAAACAAAACCTTATTGCATTAACTAAAACTGCTAGGACAATATTGTAAAGGAGTGGTGAGGAGATTTCCTTGCTTTGTTCCTCATCTTAGTGGCAAACCTATTTTCTCACTATTAAGTATGATGTTAGCTATAGAGTTTTTTGGTAGCTTTTTGTCAAATTAAGGAAGTATCCCTCTCTTCCTAGTTTGCTGACAGTTTTTATTGTGAATGCGTGTTACACTTTTTTTGCATCTGTTGATATGTGATTTTTCTTCCTTAGTCTGTTGATGTAACAGTGGGTTTTTATTTATATATTTACTTATTTTTGCAATACTGGGGAATCAAACCTCATGCATGCTTTTTGCAGGCACTCAACCACTGAGCCACACACCCCCCAGCCCATTTTTTTACTTTGTATTTTTGAGACTGGGTCTCATGAAGTTAGGCACAGGCTGCCTCTGGCCTCAAACTTGGGATCCTCCTGCCTTTGCCTCCAGGGTCACTGGTATTAAAGGTGTGTACCACTGCACTCAGCAGTGTGATGGTTTTCTGGATAGTGACGAGCTTTTCATACTTGGGATAAATCCCCTCCTTGGTCATGTATGTAATTCTCTTCATATATTGTTGGGTTTGATTTGCTAAGAGATACTGATCTAAGATTTTTTTCTGTCTTTATCTCATTTTGGTATTAGGGTACTGCTGGCCTTATTGAATGAGCCAGGAAATATTCCATGTTTCTTTCTTCTGTAAGAAATTATAGAGAATTGGTGTAGATTTTTCCTTAAATGTTTTGTAAAATTTACCAGTGAACTCATCTGGTGCTTTCTGTTTTGAAAGGTTATTGACTATTAATTCAATGTCTGTAATAGATACAGGCTTATTCAGACTGTATTTCTTCTTGTGTGAGTTTTGGCAGATAAAGCCTTTTGAGGAATTAGTCATTTCTTCTAGATTATCAAATTTGTGGTTGTAGAGTTGTTCATAATATGCCTTTATTTTCCATTTGATGTCCATAGGCTTCCCCACCCCACCCTACCCCCGGTACTGGGGGTTGAACCCAGGGCCTCTCACCTGCATGCTTTGCAAGTGCTGGACCACTGAGCTGCACCCCCAGCCCATTGTTTTCACTTTTTGAGGAAGGGTCTCGCGAAGTTACGCAGACTGCCTCTGGTCTCGAACTTGCGATCCTCCCGCCTCCACCTCCCACTGGGATTACAGGTGTGCACCACCGTGCCCAGTGATGTCCATAGGCTTTTTAGTGATGTCCCTCCTTCCTTCCTTCCTTCCCTCCTTCCTTTCTTCCTTTCTTCCATCTTTCCTTCCTTCCTTCCTTCCTTTTTTTTTTGGTGATACTAGGGGCCTGTGGCCAGGGTGTTGTGCATACTTTTACAATCATTCTACCCCTTAGCTGTACCCCATCCCCTTTTTAAATTTTTTTATCTTGAGACATGGTCTCACTGAGTTACACAGGCTGCCTCTCGTCTTGAACCTGTGAGGCCCCACGCCTGGCTCCACCTTTCTTTTCTGATATTAGTAATTTTGTTCTTCTCGTTTTTTCTTAAGTAGTTTGGCTAGTAGTGGCTTATCAGTTTTACTGACCTTTTCAAGGAACCAACTTTTGGTTATGTTGATTTTCTTAATTGATTTTCTGCTTCAATTTCATTGATTTCTGCTCCAGTTTTTATTATTTTTCTACTGCTTACTTTAAATTTAATCTCTTTAGTTTTCTAAAATGGAAATTTAGTTGATTGATTTTTTTTTTAGATCTTCTTTTCTAATACTACATTTAATGCTAAAAATTTCCCTCTGAGCATGGCTGTTACTGCATCTCACAGGTTTTGATAAGTTGAATTTTTTTTAGTTCAAAGATTTTCTTGAGCTGGGTGCTGGGGTGCATGCTTTTAATCCCAACAACTCTGGAGGCTGGGGCAGGAAGATTATGAGTTTGAGGACAGAGGTGGTGTTGGTTGTTAGGTGCCGTCAAGTTGTTTGACTCATAGCAACCCTATGTATAACAGACAAAACACTATCATCAGTGCCTTTCTGCTATTCATAGGGTTTTCAGTGGCTGATTGCTTTTGGGGAGTGGGTTTCTGGGTCCTTCTCCCAAGCCTACAGCACCTGGTATTCCCAGGTGGTCTCCCATTCAAGTATCAACCAGGTCTGACTGTGCTTAGCTTCCAAGATCTGATGGGATTGGGTGCCACAGTGGTATGGCTACAAGCTGTAGGCTGTATTCTGTGCAATTTAGTGAGACCCTGTCTCAAAATGAAAAATGAGAAAGGGGCTGAAGTTACAGCTCAGTGGTAGAGCACTTGCCTAGCATGTGTGAGGCCCTGTGTTCAAACCCCCAGTACTAGATTTTTTTTTTCCTTTAGATTTCTACTTTGACCCATATGTTATTATTAATCTCTAAATATTTTGGGATTTTCCAGCTATCTTTCTGTTATTGATTTCTAATTTCATTGTGGTCTGAGACCACACATTGCTTTCTGTTATTTAAATTTGTTGAGATGTGTTTTATGGCCCAGAATGCAGTCTGTCTTGGAGAATGGTCCATTTGAGTAGAGAAAAATGTGTATTCTGCTGCTGTTAGAGGAATTACTCTGTAGATGTCACTTCTTTCTGGTTGATTTTCTGCCTCTGGGAT
The DNA here is from genome assembly GCA_007922755.1 of Pedetes capensis. NCBI lineage: Eukaryota > Metazoa > Chordata > Mammalia > Rodentia > Pedetidae > Pedetes > Pedetes capensis. The sequence continues at coordinate 41,541 of VMDO01005746.1, read as the reverse complement.
CTTTCCATTTCTGATAAGTGGGGTATTGATGTCTCCATTTATAATAATGGACTTACCTACATTGCAGTTCTTCTTGCAGTTCTTTGCAGTTTTTGCCTTGTGTATTTTGGTGCTCCATTATTAGGTGCACATACGTTAAGGATTATTGTGTCTTCTTGGAGAAGTGACCCCTCTGTCTTTATGTAATGCCCCTCTTGGTCCTTCATAATCTTCCTTGCTCTGAAGTCTGCTCTGTCTGAAATGAAGATAACTACTCTTCCTTTCTTTTGATTTGTGTTAGCATAGTATATTTTTCTCTATACCTTTCCTTTTGGTCTATCTGTATTTTTATGTTTAAAGTGAGTTCTTTGGGTCTTGTTTCTTGATCCACTCTTGATTCTGTCTTTTAATTGCTGCATTTATACCATTATAGCATAGGGCTGGGATTTAGCTCAGTGGGTAGAGCCCTGCGCCTCAGTCTCTGAGGTCCTGAGTTCAATTCCCAGCACCGCAAAAATGGGAGAAGGGCCTGGCAATCCACTCCCAAGGCAATCCCGAAACAGTCAGCCACTGAAAATCCTATGAGGGTCACTATGAGTCGGATACCGACTCGACGGCACCTAACAACAAACCATTATAGCATAAAAGTAATTATTGATATAATTGAATTAATACCTACCCTGTTTGATGCTGCTTCCTGTTGATTGTCCTTGTTCTTTGTTCCTGTTTTTGTTTTCTACTCTGTCTCTGCCTTTTGTAGTGGTAGGTGTTGGTTTTGTTTTGTGGTTTTTTTGTTTTGTTTTGTTTCAGCGCTAAGGGTTTTGTGCATGCTAGGCAAGTGCTCTACCACCGAGCTGCCCCTCCAGCCCCTTTATTATTTTTTATTTTAAGGCAAGGTTTTGCTAAATTGTGCAGGCTGCCTTTGGCCTCAAACCTGGGATTCTCCTGCCTCAGCCTCCCAGGTTGTTAGAATTACAGATGTGTGCCATGATCCCTGGCTTCTTTTGTGGTTTTAATTGAGTATTTTATATGATACTATTTTCTCTTCTTTCTTTTTTCTTTTTCTTTTCTTTTCTTTTCTTTTTTTTTTTTTTTTTCTCCAGTACTGGGGGTTGAACTCAGGGCCTTGTGCTTGCATGCTCTGCAAGTTCTGGACCACTGAGCCAGCCCAGTTTTTTTACTTTTTTGAGACAGAGTCTCACTAAATCACACAGACTGCCTCTGGTCTCAAACTTGTGATCCTCCTGCCTCTGCCTCTGCCTCCCGAGCCGCTGGGATTACAGGCCTGTACCACCGCTCCCAGCTTCTTTTTTCTTATTCTTCTATTTAAATAGGATCCCAGGAAGAAGAGATAACATGCAGTCTGTCTGCTACTACATTTTTGAGCTTTGGGATTATATCTCCTCTCTGTTCCTGACTCTAGAGTAATATAAATATTTTTGTTTCTTTATTGCTGATCACCTAAGATACTAAATAAGACTGTCTTGCTTTCAATAAATATTTCCCCCCACTTTCTAATTATAAGTAGGCAAAATTTTTATAAATTCAGTCATTTCTATGTATGGTTTATCTTAAATGCTAGCCAAGGAGTTTATATTTTAAGCTTGCTAAGAAAGCCTAATTGACTTATACTCTGCTGTTAGCACAGTTACCCTAAATTATCTTTCAACCATGTTTAAAAACTAGAATAAGAGAAAATATATCTTTATACTCAATTTAGTTCTTATCACACATAATTGAATGCCCCCCCATGATGGTTAATTCAGTAGTTAGGTGTAGAGATTAGAATCTGCCTTGTTAGAGAATATAGTATTGTATTTGAACAAGTTTTTGTTGGAACCCTGTTGAATAGAGGTTGAATTACTGGGCTAGAAGCCAGTCGCCTTCTGCTAAATGAATTGAGTACAGAAGAGTCTTCCAAAACAATTATATTTTCTTTCCCATCCAGCTCCACATTCCAGGAAGGGATTTTTACTCATTAGGAGGTATATCCACAGCTCACTTTCCATTGTCTTCAGTTCAGCAAATGGCTTCAGTAAACATGAAATGCAGCCCTTGCCTCTGGAGATTCCACTGCCATTACCTACCCAGAAACCATTGGATTTGGACAATTCTGACTTATGTGGCTGAGGTACCATTTAGCTTCCTCTTAATTCAGTGAATTTATAAATGCAGGCTGCCTTGTGCACAGTTGGCTACTTAGGGAGTAAATTTCAGAACTCAATATTCTCTCTCATCTTCAAGAGATACCATGTGGCTCATTAAATAGCTATTTTCATCCAGATGTGATCATGCACACCTGTAGTCCTAAGCACTCAGAAGGCTGAGGCAGGAGATCACAAGTTTGAGGCTAGCTTGGGTTGCATGCTAGAATATGTCTTAAAACAAAAAAAAAGGAAGGAAAGAAAAGAAAACTAATTTTCCAGATTAAACCACAATAACTGTAATTTATTTATACTTAATTAGCTAGTAGACATAGATTTAGAATGAAGAGAAAATAAAACTTTAACACTATGTTGTTTTCCAACAATAATCTACTGAGCATGGTGGTAGACATCTATAATTGTAGCACTCAGGAGGCAGAGACAGTAGGATCACTGTAATTTTGACGCCAACCTGGGCTGCATAGTGAATTTCAGGCCAAGCAGGGCTACATAGCAAGACCTTGTCTCAAAAAACAAACAAAAGCTAATAGTCTTAAATGAATAAGAATGAAGGGATAGAGATAGATATATCAGGCAAATAGTAACCAGAGGAAAATTGGGATAGGAATTGTAATATGCAAAATAGAATTTAGGCTAAAAACTTTTAAAGAAATAAGAGGGACATTTCATAGTGATAAAAGGAGCATTCTACCAAGACAATATAGCAGTCATGGGCTTGTGTGTACTTAGCATATCTTCATCTACATAAAGCAAAAATTGGCAGAGTTAGGGGCAGAGGTATAAATTAACAGCCATATTGAAGACTTTAAAACATCTCATTTAGAAACTGATTTTTAAAAGTAGCAAACGGGCTGAGATTTAGCTCAGTTGGTAGAGTGCTGCTCTGCAGTCTCTGAGGTCCCAAGTTCGATTCCCAGCACCGCAAAAATGGGAGAAGGACGTGGCAACCCACTCCTGAGGTAATCCCGAAACAATCTGCCATTGAAAACCCTATGAGGGTTGCTATGAGTCAGACACGACTTGATGGCACTTAACAACAACGACAATGTATAGTTGCTTTTCAGCATTTGCTAAGTGAATGAATGATTATTAAAGCATTAATTAAAAAAAAAAAAATAGCAAACAGCCTGGTGCGGTGGCTTAGGCCTGTAATCCCAGCAACTCCAGGGGCAGAGGCAGGAGGATCACAGGTTGTAGGCCAGAGGCAGCCCCCATAATTTAGTAAGACCCTATCTCAAGATAAAAAAAATATTAAAAATGGGCTGGGTATGCAGGCTAGTAGTAGAGCACTTGCAAAGTATGTGGGAGGCCCTGGGTTCAAGAACCACCAAAAAAAAAAAAAAAAAAAAGTAGCAAACAAAAATAAAATGGTTAAATAACACTACTTACTTAAAAGATTGAGCATATAGATGTATCAAGAGATGAGCCCAGCACACCTTTAATCCTAGTGACTTGTGAGGTGGAGGCAGGAGGATCACAAGTTTGAGGCCAGAAGCAGCCAGCGTAATTTAGTGAGACCTGTCTCAAAATACAAAGTAAAAAATGGGCTGTGAGTACAGCTCAGTGGTTGAGCGCTTGCAAAAAGCTTGTGTGAGGCCCTGCATTCAACTCCTCAGGACCACAGACAAAAAAAAATTATATGTTGAGTCATAAAGTAAATATTAGAAACTCCAGAGCCGCCAGTATTACAGGCTGTATCTACTCTGATACAATGCAATAAAATTAGAAATCAACAACAGAACCAGCTTGAAGGAGAGGAAAACATCTGTTTGGAAGCAAAAAGATGTCCTAAGTAATCCATGAGTTAAAGCACATTCCTAATAGAAATTAATAAGCACATAGAACTGAACAGATGGGAAAACACTCCATTATATGGCTTATGGGATACATCAGCCAGTTCTTTGAGCTTTGGATATTGCTGTTATATTAGAAAGTACAGTAGATATTAAATTAAGCATTCAGTTCAAGAAGCTAGAAAAACCAAAAGTAAGCCCAAAAATAATAAAAGGATGAAAATAACAAGGGAAGGAGCAGAAACTAATAGGAAAGATAGAAATGATTAATAAAACCAAAAGGAAGTTATTTGCCTAATAGATAAACCTCTAGTAGGATCAATCTCAAGAAAATAAAGAGAAGGCACACATATAGAACCAAAAAAAAGGGAAATAACCACAGGGTATAATAGAGATTTTTAAATTATGAGAGTGATACAGAGCACAAACAAAAATTTGGAAATTTTGACGAAAGTTTTCTAGGAAAAAACTATCCAAATTTAAGAAAAGTTTAGACACCTGTATGTAGACCATTAGGCATTAAAGAAATTAAATGGTAGCTTGGTATATTAGTGCATACCTGCAATCCCAGCACTCTGGAGGCTGAAGCAAGAGGATCATGAGTTCCAGGCCAGCTACATAGAAAGACCCCAAAATAAATAAACAGAAAGACTGATGGCAGAATGGATTTGGCCTGCAAGCCATAGTTTACTGATTCCTGATCTAGAAAAGAACAATAAATTGTCACTTTGGTACGGGGATGCATAAATCCTAGGTTAAAAATAATCCTAGGTTAAAAATTTATTGAAGTTCAAAACACCTATTCGTTCCAAAAATTGTTAGCAAACTAAAAATAAAAGGAACTTTATTAACCTGATCAAGTATCCTAATAAAACCAGTAGTAAACATCATATTTTTAAATTTTTTTAAAGTTTTTTTTTTTTTTTCTCTTGATACTGGGGGTTGAACCCAGGGCCTCGTGCTTGTGTGCTCTGCAAGTGCTGGACCACTGAACTGCACCTGAGCCCAACTTGTTTTTACTTTTTTGAGACAGGGTCTTACTAAGCTACGCAGACTGCCTCTGGTCTCAAACTTGCGATCCTCCTGCCTCTGCCTCCTGAGCCGCTGGGATTACAGGCGTGCGCCACCGTGCCCGGCTCAAAATTTAAAAAGTTTTGAGACCCTGTCTTAAAAAACAAAACAAACCTGAACAAAACAAAACAACAAAAAACTATAATAATAAAACTAAGGATCAGTGTTGTAGGTCCGCAGTAGAGCCCTTGCCTCCTTGCCAGCATGTATCAGGATTAAACCTCCAGCACCACAAGGAATAATAAAACTTTGTTGAAAGGAATTGAAGGAAGCTTGAATAAATAGAGACAAGGTCTGTTTGGGGATGAAAAGACTGAATGTTATAAAGATGTGAAATGTGCCACAAAAATCAACTTGCCAAAGGGATTTTTCAAGAGATTAAAAAATAATGTTTGAAATGTCCGTGGAAGTCAATCTGGAGACTGGCTGGCCACAGGCCGCTTAGCTCAGCTGCTGGTCGTACATCTTCTAGGAGGCTGGCTCAGTCCTACATGCCACTGGCACAGTTCTAGGACGAAGGGTGGAAAGTGGAAGGCCTCTAAGGCCTTGGCTTGGAACTGGTGTGCCATTCTACGTTGTGTTGGCCAAAGCAAGTCATAGAAAACACTAGATCCAGGGATGAGAAAGTAGATTCTGTCCTTTCATAGGCAGAGCTGCAAAATCACATTTCTTTCTTTTTTTTAACTTTTTTTTTATTAGTAATTTATAATGTACAACTTAATGGGTCTCATCATGACATTTCTATATATGCATTTCATTGTACCTTGCTCATGTAACTTCCCCCCTACCCTCTCAAGACCCTCTTCCCCCATCCCCACCCTCCCCACCAATGATCTCCTTTCTATTTGCATGTCTTTTGTGAGAATATTTATATATGTGCATCCTGATTTTGATATAAGTCCAAACTTTTTTCTATGGTGATCTACCTTTTTACATTCTCAGCAGTGTTACATGAATGATCTAGTCTGTTTGCATTATTGCCAGCAAAAAATCACATTTCAGAAGATGTGGATGCAGGGAGAGGTGGAGAATGATAGCCATTTCTGCAGTTGATTTGCAGGGAGCAACTTCATAGATAACATCTGGGAAAATTGCAAGTACTTATCCTCATGACTCAGAAATGTGACTTGTGATATAGATCACACAAATTCACACATGATGAGATTTATAAGGTTTCTTTTAAACAGCATTTTTCTAATAGCAGGACAAAGTGAATGAGTAAAGTACGGTAATTTTCTAAACAGATAATTATTCAACAATTAAAGTGAATGAACTGGAACTACGTGTGTCACTACAGCTAAAATTCTCAAATGCAATATTGAGGTGAGAAGTTGCAGAAGGTGTCTTTTTTTTAATTGAATAGAGAAACTTGGAGAAGATACCATGTACTATTAATGGTAGATACATACCTAAGTAGTAAAAGTGTAAGACATGCAGAAGATGGTAAACACCAAATTCAGGTGATTTGTTGCTTCTCGTAGGAGATGGGGAATGCAAAGGGGTTTATTTGTACCAGTAGTTTATTTCTTAAAAAGAAGCAGGGGCGCTAACTAGGGTATAGCTCAGTGACAAAGTGCTACCTAGCATGTGCAAGGTCCAACCACCCGCGCTGCAAAACAAGAAATATAAATAAAAAGACACAAAATAAGTTAATTATTCAACATGCCCAGCTAGTGGCAGCATGCATATTTTATTATTTATTTTTGTGATGTTTGAAATCTTTTAGTAAAAAAAAAAAAAAAAAAAAAACCTATGATTTTGATTACACTCTACCTCCACCGGCTTTTCATCTGTCTGTCTGCAGTGTGGTCCTTGCCTTGTGTGGTTGCCAAGCACCTCGGATGCCGGTCTGTGTGCACCAAAGCCCATGTGTGTTCCTGGGTTTCTTCATGCAGGCACTTGCGCTAGAGCTGCATCCTCAGCTCCTTTTAGGACTGAGCCTGTTGCATTAGTAGAGGAAGCTTTAATACTGTACTGTAGCTCATTGAATATTCAGACATTTTGTCTTGGGAGACTTGTTGTTATTGTTAGGTGCTGTCGAGTCGGTATCTGACTCATAGTGACCCTCATAGGGTTTTCAATGGCTGAGTGCTTTGGGATTGCCTTGGGAGTGGATTGCCAGGTCCTTCTCCCATTTTTGCAGTGCTGGAAATTGAACTCGGGGCCTCAGAGACTGCAGTATGGCACTCTACCCACTGAGCTAAATCCCAGCCCTTGGGAGACTTAGTCTTCCTCAAAAATCTGCCTTTTAAATGCAGGGAGGAAGTGGCAGGAAGCTTCCAGCTATGCACAGTAAAATACCTGACTGAAAGTGTCTTCAGCACCATGAGGTGTTTCCCCACATAGTCAGCCCAGAGGCTGGTCATTCCCGTGTTGCTCCAGCAACTCAACAGCGTTGGGCTTTGGGTCAGCTTCTCACTGGTGCTTTTGGCCTCCCCTCGTGATCACAAGATGACTGCAAACCAAGTTTCAGGTCGCCACTTGATAAGCAAGGAAGTGTAAGGCTTCTTCTTGTGTAGTCCTTTTATCCCAGTGGGAAATCTTTCCCACAGTCCCTAAGAGACATCCTCCTAGGAGCTGTTGACCAGGATGGGGTCACATGCCACACTCAGACCCAGCCCTACAGAGGGGAGTAGGATTCTTTATGCCTTGCTTAGGCATGCTTTCTCCAAGAGTGCCACGGTCCACACAGAACTGAATCTGGGTGGTACTGGTGGCAAGGAGGTCAGGAGAATGCCTGTGAGGGACACAGCCATCTTCACGTACCCAGGTTTTCACCAGGAGGGAAAAACCCAGTTTCAGGAGATGGCAATTCCCCTTGTGCCTTTCCAGACAAAACGCCAAAGCCAGGCTGCTTTGTGCTGGGAGATCGTTTTAGGACCACCCATTAGTCCTCTCCCTGAGCTTGTGTCCACATCCACAGGGAAGGTGGGGACACTCAGGCTGCCCCAGTCAGTCCAGCCTTTTTAGACAAATAGTTCAGTCCCAGTAATAAAACACCCCAAAGAACAAGACACTCAATTTTTCCCTTTAAAACATCAGACAATTGCTTATTTTTGTTAACTAGATTGAAAATACTAAAATTGATACTGTATAGTTTGGGGAGGGCATTTGTTTGTTTTGTGGTTTTTTGTTTTGTATTTTGAGGTAGAGTCTTGCTCTGTAACTCAAGCTAGACTTGCACTCACAGCCTCTTGCCTCAGCCTTGTGAGTTGTGAGTGCTGGGCATACAGGCATGTACCACCATACCTGATTAATACTGTATATTTTCAAGTTCAAGAAGTCACTCCCATTTGGTCAAATAATAAAGGCAATAGATTAAAATAAAGATTCCTTCTCTAGATTAGGGCTTTTGACATAAAGATTGAAATTGTAACTATTTTCATATGATTTCAGAAAAATAAGTCCACACCAGCACCCTGATTGGACCAAACCTACATGGTCCCCAAATCAAATCCTATTCCTAAATGTTCAGGCCAGATACCTGTCAGATGTGACCCTGACACCTATCCTGAACTGTATGCCCGAATCATGTGAGAGATAAAAATAACCTGCGCTCAGATTGCTGGTGGCAGCATTTGAGAGGGAACAGAGATAAAAGTTGGACTCTGGGTCCAGGAGAATTGTGGAAAAAAAAATAAAATAATTTAAGGGAACACTGTATTAGAGTACCTCGCCAATGAGGAATCTTCCTATCTGCCTTGTGAGTAAACCGAAATCTTTTTACCCCTCCAAGACAGGTTCATACTGTGTAACCCAGGCTGGCTTTGAACTCATTCTCCTCCTGCCTCAGCGTCCTATAATGCCCAATTTTTTCTCCCCCTCCGTCTCCCCACTCCCCCCTCTTTCTCTCTCTCTCTCTTCCCCTTCCTTCCTTTCTTCTCTTCTCTTTCTTCCTCTTCCTCTTTCTCTTTCTCTTTCTCTTTCTCTTTCTCTTTCTCTTTCTCTTTCTCACTGTGTTCCTGAGACTGACCCAGAATTTAACTGTGTAACCCAGGCAGGCTCCAAACTCAGAATCTTCCTAACCTAGCCTCTCCAATGCTGGCAGTATGATGTACACCTCCATGCCCAGCTCTAATTTTTAAAACTGGTAACTAAAGGAATTTCTCTTTTTTGTTGTAAATTATTGATAGGATCACTTTGAATGTATGTACACTAGATACCGCAGGTACTAGTATAAAATCTGAAAGTCTTAGATTTTACAAATTGAAGGCTAAAGTGAAAATAAATACCATTGAAATTTTGGTGTACAGATGGTAGCATTATTTGATTTATATTAGACTTTACAAGAATCTGTCTGTTTCATACTGACAGATGCTTTTCTAGTTCTCCCACCTGTTTCTAACACAGTGAATCATATATGTTGGTGCTCAGTGCAGAAATTACTATTATTGAACAAAAGTTTTAAGTAAGTTACATTGAGTTGTCACAGTAGGTGAGTTGCTTTGTGCCCTTATGTTTGGAGATTGTTTCCATTTCTAAACTCTTAATTTTTTAAGGAGAAAACAAATAAGCTGGGTGGTAGCTACTAAAGAGAACACTCATCGCTTTTCAGAAGAGGAAGACAAATGGTGGCCTCTGTAAATCTCACCAGCCTTGTGGGGCCCCACGTTCGGGCGCCAACTCTTAAGTGGGGCATGCGCCTCCCGGTCCGGCCTGGAGTTTCCGTCGGGTGGTGCCACCACGCACACAGATACACACAATTCACTTGAGACCCTCGGGTGAGGGGCACAGACTCCTGCGGCCCTCGGGACCCCGGAGGAGATGGAGAAAGGAAAAGCCTCAGGCGCTTTTGCCTTCCAGGGGCAAACACCTATGTTGGTTGTCTCTGTGGTCAGGAGGAGACAGCAGTTGCTTCGTTGGTGATCAGACGGAGAGCAGGTTCTTTCCTTGTTGATGATTGCGATGGGGAGAGCGTTCTTTCCTCACCAAAGGTCCGGGGAAGAGCAGGAAAGCTATTTCCTCATTGGTGGTCCGGGCAGGAATGGGCGAAAAGGTCTTGCTTAGCCGATGGTGTGGGAAAAAAGGCGAAGAGGCGAAAAAAGGAGCAAAAAAGGGTGAAAAAGGATCAAGCTGCCGCAGCGTAGCTCTTTATATAGCTTACCCACAAAATGGCCTGAGCCAATCAGCTTTCAGTCCAGTTGTCCAATCAGAAAGGGTTTTGTACAAACGAGCAACCAAGTTGCTTTCATTTTCCCTAGATTTCGAATTTACAAACCAGATATTCAAGAGCCGTTTTCCCAGTTTGGGAGTTTTTTGCCAGTTTCCTCTCATTTTTTCCCTACAACCCTCACCCCTGAAGCCCTCCTCCCCACCCTGCACCTGCACTGGCTGCTCTCCTCCCTGGCCCTACAAGTGGAGGCTGGTGGCAGGAGCACAAATGATTTGTCTTGAGGAGATTGGAGCATGTTTGGGTTGCCTGGATCAGAGCACAAAACTGGCTTTCCAGCCAAGGCCCATCTGCACTCTTCCTGCTTGTTCATGCACTTCGCTTGGCTAATTCCTGAGTAGATGCCAGTTAGTTTTAGCTGGCTTTCAAGGGCAGTTATTCCTAAAAATGTAAGAATATCAATTTAAATAAGAAAAGGTTTTGTTGTTAGGTGCCATCAAGTTGGTATCGGACTCATAGCGACCCTGTGTACAACAGAGGAAGCACTATTGTATTTCTCTACTATTCATAGGGTTTTCAATGGGTAATTGTTTTTTGGGAGTGGGTTGATGAGTCCTTCTCCCAAGCCTACAGCACCTGATGTTCCTACGTGGTCTCCCATCCAAGTACTAACCAGGCTCAACCCTGCTTAGCTTCCAAGATTTGATGGAATCAGATGCCACATTGGTACAGCTGCAAGCAAGAAAAGGTAGACACTACTATTCGAGTACACCAAAAGCCATATGGGTAGGTGCATATAAAGGTGGATATAAGCCAGGTGGTGGAGGCCTGTAATCCCAGCTGCTTGGGAAGCTGAGGAAGGCAGATTGCAAGTTCAATGCCAGCCTGGGTAAGTTAGCAAGACTGTGTCTCAAAATAAAATATGGGCTAGGTACCAGGTGCATTGATGCATGCCTATGATCCCAGCAACTCGGGAGGAGGAAGCAGGAAGATTGCAAGTTCAAGGCCAGAGACAGTCTTTGTAATTTAGCAAGACCTTACGTCAAGATAAATTTTAAAAGGGGGTTGGGGGAAGTAGTGAAAAAAAAATTGATTTCAAAATACAAGTCATCCAAGAATCTAGGCTATCAAGTCAGCTTCTATGTCTGTTATTAAATATCTCTTAAGAATTTTAGCTAGACATATGGCTATGCCTGTAATCCCACCAACTCAGGAGGTAGAGGCAGGAGAATCACAGGTTCAGGGCCAAAAGCCGCCTGTGTAATTTAGCCATTACCCCAAGAACTGATTCTAGAGAGTTCAGTGAATGCACTCTTGGCTAGAACATGAATTCATAAATTGACTTCAGATGAAAGGAATTTTATAGAATGGCCTGACAAATAACTTAAATATATTCAAGTTTTTCAAAAAATAGATGAAAGAAAGCCAGACACAGTGGTGCATGCCTGTAATCCCAGCGGCTTGGGAGGTGGAGGCAGGAGGATCACAAGTTCGAGACCAGAGGCAGCCTGCGTAACTTAGCAAGACCGTGTCTCAAAAAGTAAAAAAAAAAAAAAAAAAGGGCTGGGGGTGCAGCTCAGTGGTCCAGCACTTGCAAAGCATGCAAGCGCAAGGCCGTGGGTTCAACTCCCAGTACCACAAACAAAACAAAACAAAAAAAATAGGTGAAAGAATAACTTATGTTCTAAAGGAATAAAAAAAAAAATCATGGGAACAAAAGCATACATAATGGAAATAGGCAAATATGAAAAAAAGAACAGGTAGAAACAAAAAACTAATAGCCTGGATCATTTGAAAAGAAAATTAGCAAATTGGAATAAACTAAAAAGCTCACTTATAATGCGTCAGAAAGACACAAATCTTAAAAAATGAGAGAAGGCTGATGGAAGCCAATGAGGTTCCCACTCTCCCTGCCACTCTGGTCACTTTGCTTTGTGCATTTATGCTGTAACACCCATCACTAGGAGGGTTTATATTTTTGTCGACTTATGTTTTACTGAGGTCCGTAGGATGCTGAATTCATCTCTACAGACAGCCAAGGACATGTCAGTCAAGGACCTTGCTCTCATTGATCTTGCATTCTAGCTTATATATTGCTATCCCCTGGCATCTGCACTGCTTTCTGGCTCACATTAGACTTCTAAGATATATTTGTTACATCAATGAATGAATGAAGTATTAATAATGCAAAAGGTTTGGGGGTATAGCTTCATTGGCTTTAATCACCTCGCTGTGTTTAACCCTTTTCAGTGGGGAGAAACCCCAGGATAGACATGAAGAACTTTGCTCCCCAGAGTATGCCCTGCTGTGACCAGTCTGGATGTGACACGCAGGGAACCTTACCATGACCTCCACACACCTGGAGCCCACTCGAGCTGGGTCCTCTTGTTTGTTTCTTGTATTTTGTTATTTGTTTGTTTTTGGATTTTACTTTATTTACGGCACCAGAGGATTGAATCTAGGGCCCCCATGCATGCTAGCCAGCTACTGTACCACTGAGCCACACCCCAACCCCCTTTTTATTTTTTTGTTTTAAGATAGAGGCTCCCTGAGTTACGCAGCCTGCCTCTCCCCTCGAACTTGTGATCCTGCTGCCTCCGCCCCCTAAGTCTCTGGGGTTACAGGCGTGAGTCAAGGTGCCTGGCTCCTCTTAGTTTTTATCAGTATTTTACAAGACCTCTCAAGAAGACTCGCAATGAGAGCAGCAACTTAACAATGTCAGTAACAATATCGGCATGTTAATTTTTGTTTTTCCTTTTTCAGGCTGGAGTAAAAGGGACATTGGGAAGATTAGTTGGAATTTTTGAGGTAAGTCTCTTAATATCTTTGGTACAGATGGTATGTTAATAACCACATACTCCTAATTTAGGGAAGAGCCACCTGTGTTTCCCTGAATTGTCGAAGCAACACAGTAGAGCACAGCAGTCTTTCTTTTTAACGATCATATTCCCTTCCCCCAAGCAGTTAGGATTTTTAGAAGTATTATTTATCCCATTGCTACCATTCCTCCTCTTCTCCCAAGGTGGGAGGAAAGGTAAGTAGGTATAGAGAAGACAGGAAAGATAGTCGATATGTAGCCCTAGCAAAGGAAGGAGACACAAGGAAATAGGCTACGGTGGAGCATTGAGAGCAAGTGGAAGTGAGATCAGAGTGGGTAGGAAAGGGGGATGTGTGTGATGCTCCTCTTGTTTGCATGATGGGGCCACTGAAGCGTGAGACCTCCATGGTGTTCCCACCCCTCTGAAGTATCTTCTCTGTCTGGTGTTGGGTCTGGTTAAATTCACAGTCTTTCTTGAGAGGTCACAGTGTTCCTGTGACGCTGCCATTAGAAGAAAGAAAAGGAAAGCAAGTGTAAAGCCTTGGCTTTAAAAACCCTATCAAAGAGTATGCCCTCAAATTCAGATGGAGCCTGTTTTAAACAGGCCACAACTATAGGATGGTAACAAGTAAAAGGAACCTTTATGCCTAAGCCCTATGAACATGTGCGTAAGAGTGTGTTTCCTTAAGTAATGTCAGCTCTCCAAGGAAAAACTCTGTCCTTTTCTTTGCCCTTCAGAACCAGGAGAGAAAGCATAGGACATATGTGTATGTGCTCATTGTCACAGAAGTGCTGGAAGACTGGGAAGACTCAGTTAACATTGGTAAGTCAATGCCAGTCAGTCTCCAAAGAGCTCACCTCAACCAGCCCATGCCACGCTGCAGGACATTACCTAGAACCAGAAACAAGGAACTGTTAACAGAAGGGAAATAATGGAGGGGCGTGTTTGTTTTTATTTTTTATTTTTTCCCTTTTATTGGTAAATGTTGGTGGAGTACAAAGTAATACAGCCTTTGTTTTTTTCATTATGCAACTATTATGTCACTTTTGGTTATACTTTTGGAACAGCATGTTTAGTAAAACAAGCATGTAGGTTTTGAACTTGAGAAAGTTGTTGTTGTTAGGTACCGTCGAGTCGGTATCCGACTCATAGTGACCCTCTGTACAACGGGAAACACTATTGTCAGTGCTTCTCTGCTGTGCATAGGGTTTTCAATGGCAGATTGATTTTTGGGAGGGGGTTGCCAGATCCTTCTCCCAAGCCTACAGCTTCTGGTGTTTCCAGGCTGTCTCCCATCCAGGTACTAACCAGGCCTGACCCTGCTTAGCTTCCGAGATCTGACGGGATCGGATGCCACAGGGAAAGTTAGTATTCTGAAATTTCTAAAAGGAAACTGAACTTGAGTATAGGGTCAGCAAGTAGAAATATGGCCCTTAAAAATTAGAAATGTGCCAGGCTTGATAGTGCACACCTATAATCCCAGCAACTTGGGAGGCAGAGGCAGGATTGCAGATTTGAGGCTGAAGGTAGCCTGTGTAACCTAGCAAGACCCTGTCTCAAAATAAAAAGTGGAAAATGGGCAGCTCAGTGGTGGAGTGCTTACAAAGCAAACATGAGACCCTGGGTTCAATCCCCTAGTACCAGCAAAAAGAAAAAAATAAATAAAAATGTTTGTAAAATCAAATTGGGGCTTCCCCAAGAGGTTACATGGTTGTACCTCCGGAGCAGACATGAATCTAGGGCCTCTGCCATGCTGGGCTGTGCCTGCTGCTGGCCATAGGGACCACAGTGAGAGTGAGATGTTGGCCTTGTGTCTCCTGGCACTCATTCATACTGTTGGGCTAGAGGGTCGGGAGTGTAGCTCAGTGGGAGGAGCCTTGCCTAGGCAGTGTGAGGCTCTGGTTTCCATCCCTAGTACTGAACACACACACACACACACACACACACACACACACACACACACGTGCACACAGTCGCTGAGCATGGCGGCCTACACTTGTAATCCCAGCTGTTGGTAGGCTGAGGCCAGAGGATTGTAAGTTTGAGGCCAGCCTGAGCTATGTAGCAAGAACTTGACTGTAAGCCAAGGCCAGCAAATGTAGTTCACTGGTAGAACACTTGCCTGATATATGCAAGGCCCTCAGTTCGATTCCCAGCACAGAAAAATAAATAATAATTCCATTGCTGAGGAAAAATGGGTTTGTTTTGTGGTGTACGCCCTTCCAAAGAGTCATCACACAGATGCAGAGGAGTGGGGCACGTTTCCAGTTTTGTTCATAAGACCCGTGAGGTACACTCAGCTTTTTCCTGAGGAGCCTTTCTTCCATTGCTACTGTGTATGTCTTTTCAGTTGTCAACTGAGGTGGTTTAATGGCTGGAGGATGGCTTAACCTTTTACCTCTAAAGGAAAGTAATTCTAGGAAAGTGTCCTATTAATTCACTTTCTGTTACCAGTTAAAAAATGGATAAATTTCACTTGCCAAACCCTCCTCTTTATGGCTGATCTGTTGCTAATCCCCATGCCCTTCTCACACTGTTCATCTGGGCAGTTTGGAGCCCTTTGCCTCTTCCCAGCTTTGTATCTGGTAGTAATGTAGTGTGCTTATGCAAATGCGTTCTCTGTGGGATTACTGAAAGCAGACTTCTTGACGCCAGTGCTGGGCCTGAACGGGAGGCCGAGATGAATTGTGGCATGGCTCTGTCCTCAGCACTGTCAGGCAAGAGGCACATACTTGTACCATTGCTTCACTAATATCCAGATAAGCTGTTTACTCCCACTTCTGAGAATTAACCCTAAGGAAACAGTCTCAACTGTGAGGAATAAGTCTGTGAGCCTTCCCTCAAATGATCTTCACATTCTTCTTCCTGGTGAAAAATTGGGTCTTACATGTACAGCTCCATGAATGACAAGTGAACAAAGGAGCGCTCATCTGAGAGAATGTTATGCAGGTGTTAAACACCACAGTTGTGAATCAGAGTGATATACTGAGGGAAGCTGTTTATGAAATAGTGTTAGTGAAGAAAAAGCAGGGCATGGTTACGTGTATATACACAGTGATGAAAGCCAACTGAAAATGGGAAATAGAAATGACAACTAAGACAAGGTTCCAATTTTCACCTAAATAATTGGCAACAATAAAGAAAAGATAAGCCTGGGGGTGGAGCTCAGTGGAAACTAGACTGAAATGGTAGAGTGCTTGCCTAGTAGGCATCTCCATCGGCCCCCCCCCGCCCCCCCCCACACAAGGTAACAGTGCTACTTAGCAAGTGGGTGCTGGGACTGACATTGCAACGCATGCATTCCAGTGCAAGACTACGGATTGGGATAGCTTTTCTGGAAGGCAGTGCTAAGTTATATAGGCTGCCTCTTGCCTCTAGGCTGCAATCCTCCTGCCTCCACCTCCCGAGTCACTAGGATTACAAGTGTGCACCACCACACTTAGCCTGTTTTTGGAGATGAGGCCTAACTGTGTAGCCCTGGCTGGCCTGGAATTTGTGATCCTTTTGCCTCAGCCTCCAGATGCTGGGATTACAGGTGTGTGACACCACACTCAGCCCACGTCCAATTTTAAGCAGTGATATGTTAATACTTTTGGAAGAGAAAAGTAGTAAAGGATTTTAAAACATCAATTTGAATAAAAGTAGAAGGACTGATCAGTAGTGATTGAGATTTTTTCTATTTTCTTTCTTTTATGTTTTCTGTTAGGTAGATAATGTTTCGTTTGTTGGGGGCCATCAAGTCAGATCCAGCTCACAGTGACCCTATGTACAACAGAACAAAGCACTCCCTAACACTATACCATGCATACAGTCTTTTTATGTTTGAACCTCATGTTGCAGCCACTGTTTCTTCTCATTTTGAGCTGTGCCACATCAGCAAATGGAGGTCCCAGGGGCTTTCCTCCATTCCCATCATTAAGGTTGACTCTATTTTGAGGAGGCAACTACAGTCATTTCTGGAATGCCTTCCAGCCTTTGGGTAGGGGGGAGCCAGCCGTTCATTTTTCTGGCACTGTATTTGATAGCACTTCTCTGCTGTTCATACAGTTTTCAATGGCTAATTGTTTCAAGAGTAGGCTACCAGGTCCTTCTCCCTAGTCTGTCTTAGTCTGGAAGCTCAGCTGAAACCTGTCCACCATGGGTGGCCCTGCTGGTATCTGAGATACTGATGACATAGCTTCTCAGTATCACAGCAACACACAAGCCCCCACAGCACACCAAGCTGACAGACACATGGGGGATTAGGTAAATATATCACTTATTTGAAAGGTTTTTGTTGTTGGGTCCGTCCGTTCCCCCCCTCCCCCCCCCCAGTACTGGGGGGTTGAACCCAGGACCTCACGTTTGCATGCTCTGCAAGTGCTGGACCACTAAGCTACACCCTTGGCCCATTTTTTTACTTTTTGAGACAGGGTCTCACTAAGTTATGCAGACTGCCTCTTGTTGTTGTTTTTGAAGTGTATTTATTTAGGCAGTGCTGTGGATCAATCCCAGGGCCTTGTACATGCTAGACAAGCATTCTACCACTGAACTAAATCCCCCTAGCCCATAAAAAATATTTTAAATAACATAATTACTATACTAGAATGGCTGATTGCAAGCCAGCCATCCTGGTCATTCTTGGAGTTTATGCTCATGTTAATTTCTATAGGAGGTGGGGATGCTCAGCTCCTCTGCAAGTAGCCCGAGGGGAGCCCAGAGGCCAGGAGCTTAGAGGAAAGCACCAGCAACAGTTCCCTTGGTGGGCAGCCTCCACAACCCAGTCTCTCTTGGTCTTAGGGCCCTAATTCCTTACCTGTTTTCTACATTAGGCATTTGTATAACATTTGGAGCATATGAAGAGTAGTTGTGTTACTGGTTACATTACTTTTATAAGAAAGGAAATTAGGGAGAACTTTTTGTGTGTGTTATACTTGGGTGTCTACCCCAGGACCTTACACGTGCTTTGCAAGTGTGCTACCAGTAGGTTGCAGCCCCAGCGCATTTTTTATTTTGAGACGGGGTCTCACTAAGTTATTCAGGCTGCCGCTGGCCTCAAACTTGAAATCCTCATGCTTCTACCTCCCAAGTCGCTAAGATTACAGGCATGAGCCACTGCACAGGGCAAGTAAGGGAGAAATTTTTGAAAGCACGTATTTTCAAGTGTTGAGAAGTACTGCCTTAATGTTTTCTTCTACATTTTCTCAAAAGTTCTAGGCTCTGAGACATCCTTGTTGCTTCCCACTTGGACTGATGTCTTTTCTCTCTGCCTCCATAGGAAGGAAGAGGGAATGGTTTAAAATAGAAGATGCCATCAAAGTGCTGCAGTATCACAAGCCCGTGCAGGCATCGTACTTTGAGACCTTGAGGCAAGGCTACTCGGCTAACAACGGCACCCCGGTTGTGGCCACCACGTACTCGGTTTCTACTCAGAGCTCGATGTCAGGCATCAGATGACTGAAGACTTCCTGTAAGAGATGGAAATTGGAAACTAGACTGAAGTGCAGATCCCCCTTCTCACCCTGGTTCTTTCCACCTCTCCTCACAGGCCTCCTCTTTCAATAAGGCATGGTGGGCAGCAGAGAAAGGGCATATTGATGGTGTTGCTGTTTGGTGTTACATGATGGGGCTTTTCTTCTGTTTTTATTGAGGGGGTGGGGGCTGGGTATGTAATTTGTAAGTACTTTTGTGCATGATCTGTCCCCTCCCTTTTCATACCCCTGCACCCCTCTGAAGAGAGGCAGACAGCTTTCCCTCACTTGGATTCTGAGTGTTCTCGTGTTTCTCATCCCAGCCCTGGCCCAACATTTTCTCTGATTTTTAATTTTTTTTTTTTTTTTTATTAAAAGATATCAATATGAGATGAAACTTTTCAAGAATTTGTCCTATAATGTGCTGTTCAGTCTAGTAGGCTGGTCATTTTTCCTGCAGGATACATTTATCTACACATTATATCCTGGACATATAATATGTAAATAAATGACTTTTAGAGGAGTTTAGCTGTTTAATTTTTCAAGGTTTTTTGTTTTTTAATTTGGGAGCTCTCTGGTACAGAGACCCTCAAAATTAGTTTCCAGTTTTGTTTTTGATGCTAGCAGCTAGGCAGATTTCCCTGTCCTTTCTCTGTTTCCCAGTGATGGACTGTAGTTACATAGGATTTGGAAAGTGTTTAGCTACCTTCGTAGTGCTCCCAGGACTCATGGCCGGCTCTTTACTCAGCTGTTTCCATGCCAAGACAGAAACAGGAGGAAACCTAGTTTTGTTTCTGTTACCAAGTGAGGAGCCAGTGGCCTAAGCCCAGATCTGGAGAAATAGTGGTAGACATTGAATTCTGCCCTACCTGTTCACAGTGAGGTTTGAACTGGATTCTTGGGATAACTGTCTCAAAAACTGGAACATCAAGCACTGTTTCTCTCCTGCTGGTTCAAGATCTTTTTCCATAGGCTACTTATTGCCAACAATAGCCTCTCTTCTTATCCATGTATGCCTTACACTGTGCTGACCTGGGTATTGTCCTGTGCTCTGAGGCGTCCACTGCAGTCCTGTCCCCATGCTGGGTGACCATGGGTGGGTCCTGGGAAGTACACGGGGGTGGGGTGGGGGAGAACTAGTCTCTGTAATGTTGTGGCATTTGTGGTTGTGCCATGGAGCATGCTCAGAAACATTAGCTTGCTTTCCACCAGGGTATGAAGGCCATCTGTGCTGAGAGGGCTGTGGGAGGCCATGCAGTTGTTTCCTGGAGGAGCTCTGTCATACAGCCACTCACTCCGATTGTCTTACTGGGCTTTGAGACAGGTTTCTTGCTGGCTTTCTTTGCCAGTTATGTTGTTTAGTTGGGAAGTAGTGGGGTCTTGGAAAGAGTCTTGAGGTGGACACTGATTAATCCCTGGCTTAGCAAAGGAGACTGTTACTCCTCTTAGTGGCATCTCCTATGTCAAAACATAGCCAAGATGTGAAATTTAAATCGTAGTTCTCTTATTTAAAAATTCTAATAAATACTCAAACTTTGAAAAGCTTTTGCTCTTCCCTCCCACTTAAAAAAAAAATGAATATGTCTGATAGACCTCCGTCATCCGGTATTCAGCACTTCTGGGGATGGCAGTTGGTGAACTTTAAATTTTACTGTCTACTCTCATTTTCCATTCTCTCAGAGCCAAAAAGCAGTGTGACCATTTTCCTGGGATACCATCATACCTCTGGGAAAGAAATTATATATCACGAAGTAGGGTCCCAAGGGATAGCAACAGCACTGTGGGGGGATTTGAGGCCAAATGCCAACTCGCTGTTTAGATGTCCTGCTTAGAAACGTACACTGCTTCTATGGCCTGACTTAGAGCATCCTAAGGTTCTGTCCAAATAAAGAGGAAAATAAAATAAATTTAACTCAGCACCAGATAGAACCCAAAAGTCAAATTCTTCGAGATGAGTTCTTGAAAAAGGTATGGTGTGTATTGAAAGAGCTTTGTAGAGAAACTGGCAGTATTCTCAAAAAAGGAGCTGCATTGGTAGTAGGAATCCATGCATTTTTCAGGGATCTGAAAATGTTTGACTGAGCCGGCATTAAGATATACCCCAAAAAGTCTAGTTTTAATTGTTGTTGGAATCTTTGGGGCAAGAAAGTAAACTGTGCCAGGAAGTCCTATTCAGTGTGTGAATGAGTCCTGTTAGTGTAGTTAGCCGGAGAGATTGTGCTGATGCTTTCTTAACTGACAAAAGGGGAGTTTGTCTGATACCCTGTTGTTCAATCTGTTGCCGTTCTCTGCTGTGCTCTGATCCTGATGAGCAGGGGTTGGTGTTTTTCCCTCCTGGCACCATAAACACAATGGCCATTGTTACTAATGCAGAGTTGGAGTCCTTTTGTGATACATTGGTTAGACTCACGGTTGCAACTACCTTTAACTCCCCAAAGAAAGGAAAAACAAAAAGGAAGTACAAAAACTACCCTCCAAGTAGAATATTTTGTTGACTTTAATTTGCCGTTAAGTCTCCCATGGTAGCATCTTTCAGGATTCATAGAGGCCTGAAAGGTTCCTATGTTTAGGGTCACCTGTGTTTAGCTCTGGCTCACAGTCAATTTTCATGTCCTAGATTCTGGTTCTTACTGAATCATCCATCAGAGTCTGCCATGCTCAGGGTAGAGAAAGATAGCAGTGGATGTTTTTAAATTTAAAAAACAAGGGGAGGAGGAGTAAGTTGCAGCCATTGGGGAAATACCAATAAGGTCTTGTCGATCTTTTTGGACCAGAGCCAAAAACCTTAGTTTGTGGGAGGAGGGATAAGAGGAGAGAGAAGGACTACTTGGAGTCATCCACATTAGATTTTCCACAACCTTCCAGAGCAGAGCAGCACATGAAGCAGGAGTCTTGCTTTTTCTCATGCTGAGCATAAGGGATGGGACAGTTAGTGCACTGACCGTGTTTTGTTTTCAGAAGCGTGCCCCCACATCTGCCCTGTGTGGAGAAGACTCCCTCACTCCCATGCCAGGGATGAGCCATCTTGCTAGGTCCCAGAGCGCAGGAGCGTCCTGCCCTCCGATGCCACAGAAGGCGGAGGTGGCAGCACCTAAGCCCCGTGGAATAGGGAGGCACTTCGGGTCTTCTTTCCCCACAGCCCCTGGGGAGTAGAGTTGGGCCACTGCCCCCGGAAGTGTTTTGCAGTAGTTTCATAAATATGTTGCTTCATAGTCAAGCTCCTTGGTGGCAAAGAAATACTTCCTATGTTGATGTTAGGAGTCAGCCCCTGTGAAGTCCTTAGGCTTGCTTAGAAGAAAAGAGAGGCTTTGTAGTTTTTTTAAAAAGTGAAACACTCTGTCCTTTCTCCTTCTTTCTGCTTTCTCTTCTCTGCAGAGTGCTCATCGGAGGCTCCTGCTAAACCTCCTCCTCAGAGATGCAGCCAGCCTTCTGTTGGACCCGAGTGTATACTTCACCTATGTCTCATTGCCACCCAGGGCTGTGTTAATGCCTTTCTTGGCGTCCCTGGCATTTTTTTAAGCTAGCTTGGCTCAAGCCCTATTCACTCTCCTAGCTCGCAGAAAAGATTGAGTAACCACAATGTGATTTTTGCAACAACTGTACGACTTTAGTATTTCTGAAGTGTATTCTAAGCCCCTTGTAGTTCAGATTAGATTTAGAGTTGGGGAAAATACCTGGAGAAACAATTTTTTGCTTTAAGAGAAATGGGAGTTGGCTGTAAATAATAATGCAGCCCTGTCCCATCTGCATTTCAGAATATGATCCACATCTTTACAGAAAGTAGGAGACGTGCAGAGCATTTAAGTCAAGCAGCACAGGTGGCAGGGTGGTAGCGATGGTGTAATGCAAATGGCTCTTGCAGTTCTCACTGCTGAGGATTCCAAGAATCAGGCAGTTCAGGCTGAGGTGCTCTTTTCCTGCTGCCTGCGTGTGTCAGCCGTTGTATCTTCTGAGCCTTACTGGGTGGGGCCTGTTTCCTCAAGACTGTGGAGCTGTCCATGTTGGAGTTCAGCCTTGCCTCCCACAGGGCTCTCCCATCATTTGGAGTAGGCAAGAAAGCCTTGTGACGGACACCTCACTGTGCAGGAGCACTGTGTTTCCATGTCACTTTAAATATGACCCAAAACAGGAGACATTTGAGGTTTTAAGGTAAAAATTGTAAATTGGGGTGCATTGAGTGTGATCCGTGAAAGTTAACACTTGTCCATGAATTTGACCTGAGTCACCACAGGTCCTTCTAGAAGCCTAGAGATTTTAGGCAGACTCTCCTCTGGAGGCCAGCAGCCTTCCACCCCTACCTCTCCCAGGGCAGTTTCAGATTTTGACCATATTTTTTGCATTAGCCCCAGAAACTCTTTGTCTTTAGCTGATCGCTTTGCAGGGATATGAGAAGCCTGATCGGGCATCTGAGGAAATGATACCTCTCACCTTCAGAGTAATCAAATAGTTTATCTTCTTAGTCCTCTTAAAAATTAATACATGAAAAAAGAGAGTCTCATTTTGTGTTATTTGGGCACGCTCCTTGAGTGGAGGCCAGCAGCCACATGATTTTGGCCCTCTCTAATATGAAGCTTTTGAAAGAAGAGTTAGAGCTCTCCCCTGAAGCTGTGTTTCCAGTGATAATTTGATGAGCCTGAGCTTGTCTTAGAAAATGGAACTGTCCCCCAGGGAGGGGAGCTCAAAGGAAGCCAGGTAAACTCAGAATTCAGCAGGCCAGAGAGGGCTCTTATGAAGAGAAAAATGGTTTGGCCTGGAAGGGAAGATCAGTATCTAGATGGTAGAGAAGCAGTTACTGCTTGTTTCTCCAGTGGGCGGTTGTTTCATCCCTCCAGGTTTCTTTGGTTTGTATTCCCAGTTTTAAATCCCAAGACTTATTTTACTTACCAGGCAACACAGAAGAGGAGTTTAAAACCCTGGGTATCGGCTTTAAAGGAAGCAAAATCAGCACCATTGTCATTTTTGCCAGATTTATCACCATTTAATATGCTGTCCATCATTCACCACCACCCCCAAGCCGAATGGAGGCTAGACATGAAGATTCTGGTAATCACTGAGTTGGAGAACTACATTCGGGTCTTGAGTATCTGTCTACTGTGCTGCTGTTTGTCTGAGGGAGTGTCTCTTAGAAAACATCCCAGCAGCCCAGTACAGTGGCTCCTGAAACCTTGAGCCTTGGCCCAACTAGGGTTTAGAGCAAGATCTTTTTAACTCCTTAGAACAAAAAGCAAGATGCCTCAACTCACGGCTGGGCCTTACAACACCCGTCTGTGATGTGGGGTGAAGTGGCCTCTACATCCCTGCAGGAAGTCATCCTGATCTGAGCCTGTCTCCTGGCATTTTTGTGCCCAGTTCCAAGTGTCACCCTAAAGCAGCAACACTTAGAGTAGCCTCTTTCACCTCTTTGTCCTACTAAGAAAAGGCTTTTCAGAGTTACACCTTGGTCTAACTTCCCTCTGTTATGGAAAAAATGTGTCACTAATAAACAATCCAGAGGACATCAGGTTAGGTTATTCTGTCCCTGCAGCTTAACAGACAGGACTGCCACTAGAGGTCAAGGCTGTCTAGACCCAGGAAGAGGGAGGGGCAGGGTCGCCTGGAGCTACCACGCCTTAGCCTCCCAAGAGCCGTCTTAGGTTGGGCCTAGAGAGCTGGCGGAGCGCGCAAGTGCAGTGAGGACTGCAAGGCCTTTCTCAGGGAGGAGGAGGCTGGCATCCCCCCAAGAATGGGAAGGACGTCAGAAGGGAACAGCAGACATCAAAGGACAGCTCACAGCTCCAAGCCTCTGCTCTTGTGGCTGTGAACACTTTTGCTTGGAATTTTCCAAGACTCTCCATTCAGAACTCTGCCTTACAGCCAGGGATTGGTCCAGCCTCTGCAAACCTCAGGCTATCACGTCCATCTGTGGACAGACAGAGCTGTGTTGCTCAAGGGACAGATACACTTGGAGCCCAGGGCCCCGTGGCATGGTGTGGCATTTTTGGTAGTTAGAAAAGTAACCGGTCCCATCTGTTATAAAAGAAGTAAGTACATAGAATGGTTTTTTAAGTGCAGAGTCTGTTGTTTTGTTTCATGGTTTGAACTTTCACAGTGGTTTGTAATCAAAGAAAACGGTGGTGGTTAGAATATGTAAAATTTTCTAGCTTAAGATGGCTATCAGGTGGCCATGTCCTTAATTAAGGAAAGGAAGAGCATTTGAGGATGTTGGGAACTGTTATGAAGTGAAAGTCAGCGAGTATCTCACCTACGTGGGTGATCAGCGAGGAAGTAGGAGCCCAACAGAAGCGTCTTCATACCTGCTTTTGCCAGCCCAGCCTTTATTTCAGGGACCTTGGGTTCTATCCTGTCCAGGACTGTGGTGAAGGTGGCTTTGAGGGGTAGCAGGGCTGGGCTCTGTGAGCCTGCCCTCCAAGGAGCCAGAGGATTTCTTACAGGATTTCCCCGCCATAGTCGCCTCCACCCTTCATTCACTGTCAGCAACAGAAAGGCTAATGGCCCTGCAACCATCCCAGTTTTAAAAGGTGATGCGTGTGCTCCTCCCACTAGTAGGTGTGCCATCCAGATGTAGTCTCCTCTTCCAGGGAGCCTACTGGATTGAGGCAGAGTACCCAGATGTGTTCGCTTTCTGAAGCATGAGAGTCTTTCCTGTTCTTCCCTCTGAATGCTGAAACATTTTAGCTGCAGCTTAAGTGTCCAAGGCCAGGAATGTTTCCAGAACTGAGATGCAGACCCAGGCCTCCTAGACGTAGGGTTTTTCATAGTTGTAGAAAGGGTGCAAAGTGCAGCAGCCAGCAGACTGAGTCATCTTTGAAGAGGGTGGCAAGAATAACCCCAAGTGAGCACCACAGACTGGGGACATCTGAGGACTGGCACTTGTAGGGAGAGAGGCACTGGTGTGATCCTTAGGTCCCTTGGCACTTGGTGTGGGGCGCTGGGAGTTGGCAGTGATGCTGCCCTCACCCCTGACCCCCATGCACCCAGGATTTGGGAGCCACATGTCCTGCGGGAACACAGTCTTGTTTTCCATCTTTGTCTTTGTTTCCCAAACAACCTCGCTTGGTTGCATGGAAAGTCAAACCTTTCTTCCCGCCTGCTCAGGGCCAGCAGCCTGGGCCTGGCTGCCTCCCGGCGTCTTCATAGCACTCAGGACACATTGGCAGTGCCCCCAGCACGGCGGGAGTGAAATTTGGTCCAGAGAAGGAAGGAGGAGGGGAGTTTTCTCGGCTCCCTTCACACCTCTTCCCCTGAGAGCATCCAGGGATACAGTTGGGCTGTGGAGGAGGCCGGGGAAGGGGCCCCTGCCCCAGGCCCAGGTTTGCCCAAGATAGGTGTGCCACAGGTCTCATCCCACCTTCCCCCTTGACAGCAGGCCAGCCCTGCCTGGCTGCTCCTGGTGGGACCTCGTGTGTCCACCACAGGGACACAGACCCCTCCGCCGCAATCCAGAAGTGTTGGTACTGCCCTAGAATTCCACCGACCCCACATCCCATTCCTTTTGTAAAAACAAATGCTTTTTGTGAGTGTGCTGTTCCTTTCTGTGTCAATCAGTCCCTTCTATTTGAGCTGTGCGGGAGGGAAGGGCATCAAAAATGTAGGTTGTAACCCTGTGCCAACCAATAAAACCAGTATTTCACACGCATTCCCCCGTCAGCGTCTGGTCTCTTCTTTCCAGAGGTTTCCCTTGAGCTCTTCATGCCAGTCTCCTGGTTTTACCCCCATTCCTTTGCTGGGTTCTTGTTCTAGAGGTCAAGGGCAGCCCTGGGGAAGATTTGCCATTCTGAGAATCAAAGTGAGGACCGTGGTGGAGAAGCCAGTGGTGGTTCTCATCTGCCTCAAGGGGCCAGGACAGGCTCTGCCCCGACCTGGAGTGCCAGGACTCAGCAGCAGGAGGGGAGCTGAGGCAGGTCCAGGCGGGAAGGAGAGCAAGAAGGCTTTCCTCTGGGGTGGAGTCGGAGGGCGGGAGCCAGGTCTGAAAGTGTGCAAGGGCAGGGTGTGCAGGTGGGCCATGCCAGTGATGAAGAACATTTTTTTGGCTGACGTGGAGAATGGTATAGTGTCAGGAGGTCACACTGTAGGGAACCACTGAAGCCAAGCAGAGGATTCACACGGCAGGCTCTGAGGAGGAGCTGGGGCAGCCATGCTCACCTGCTGGCCACGAGGCTGCTCATGCTCAGGAAGCGGCCTGGGGTGGAGAGGAGACAAGAACAGAAAGAATGACGTGCCATCCCAGAAGTGCTTGGCCATCTGCCGACACACACGGGCTGCTCCTGGTGGGACTTCGGTGGCAGCACCACCCGCCGGGTTTCACAAGCCGAGAAGCTGATGTTGGTAGGAAAGGGCTGCTTCCAGGACAAGAGTCTCACAAACCTGAGATGATGGTGTGCACCTGGCTTGTAGCGGGCTCGTGTGTGTGTGTGTGTGTGTGTGTGTGTGTGTGTGTGTTTTAGACAAATGGCAAACCAAGTTACCTGGGGGGTGTGCTGGCTGGCTGTGGAAAGCCGGAAGTGAGCAGAAAGGAGGCTGTTGACTCCATCCACCCCAGGACACGCTCCCTGTCTGCTGGTCAGAGTGGCCTTCCTTCTAGGAGGCTGAGCCTGCAGGGTTCCTGTGCCCATTTCTCATGGGGATCCCCCTCTCGTTCTGTTCTGTTCTCTTCTAAGAGGGGGCTTGCTGTGTAGCCCTGGCTTGGCCTGGAACTCACCATTGTGCCTTGGTTTCTGTAGAAGCTGGGATTGCAAGCCTGTGCCACGCGCCCAGCTCCGTACTCCCTATGTTAGAGTTCATTCTTTTGCTAGTGTATGTGATGAATCTGAGCTCGTAGACGCTGAGGGGCCCTGGCTACCTTGCGCTAGGATTGTGATGCTCTGAAATCTATCACTGTGGCCTAGGCCACCTGTAGCCCTGCACCACCATGTTGGCCACATGTTAATGTTCATCGCATTCTTGGGGTGTGAAATGTGGGTCTTTCTGCAGACTAGTCTTCCAGCAGCCTCCAGGACTTGGGCTGCATAAAGAAATCTAAGAGGCCCCATAAGTTTGGGCATGGGTGATGAGAACGAGCCCAAAGGATACCGGGGCAGCTCCTGAGGTTGTGGGGGTGGGCACTGCACTCCTGCCATCTGTTGATTGGCTGTGGGGTCTTCCTGACCACACTCCTCAACCCAGGTCCACAGTGTTCCCACCTGTCCTCAGTCAGGCTGCCTTCTGTCCCCAGATGCCTGATAGTTGCACCTACAGAAACCTGCTGTTACAAGCCATGGCCTTGGTGGCTTTCTGGTTTCAGGCAGACTTAGGGTGCGGAGTGTTTATTTTCTCTCCTTGCTCTTATGACACCCAGCTAATGCCTCAGCCATGAGGCTCCATGTTCTGTGTCCTGAATACCAGCAATGTGCTAAACCCAGGACACACCGTCCCCACAGAGGCACCTGCTTGGGTGACAGATGGTGTGAAATGAGAGAGATGATGTCCTGGGGCGGGTGAGCCACAGGAGGCAGGGTGGGAGGGGCAGTGTGGGGGAGGACTGGAGGAGGGGATGGAAGGAAGGGACTCCCTTAAGGGAGAGAGGATTGGGAAACATTGAGGGGCTGTCTGGCAAACCATGCACAAGACCTTGGGTTTAGTCCCCAGTGCTGGGAAAGGAAAAAAAAAAAAGGAAAAGGAAAAAGAAAAAGTCTGTCTTGTTGGATAGCTACAGTGGCACATGCTTATAATCCCCGCGACTCAAGAAGGCAGAAGGATCACAAGTTCAAGGCCAAAGACAGCCTGTGTAACTTAGTGACACCCTGATTCAAAATAAGAAAGGACCTGGGGTGCAGTGCAGTGGCAGAACACTTGCAATGTATGCACAAGCTCCTCCGTTCAGTACTTCTGAAAAATAAACTGCCTGGGGGGACAGAAGATGTGAGGGCTGGAGGTAGACCAGCATGCGACAGCCGGGCTGTTGACATGCTCTGTGATCTTGGACAAATTACCAGCCTCGACTGTTGTGAACGTTAAATAAGTGAAGTGTGTGGTACCAAAGTTCAGCTGTGATTGTTTTTTTTGTTTTGTTTTTTTCCATATGTGGGGGTTGAGCCCAGGGCCTCGCACATACTTTGCACGTGCTCTGCCACCAGGCTGCACCACTAGCCCATTTTTTATTTTTTACTTGAAGTCAGAGTCTCAATAAGTTACACAGGCTGCTCTGGCCTCAAACTTGTGATCCTCCTGCCTCTGCCTCCCAGGTTGCTGGGATGATAGGTGTGCTCCACCAAGCCCTGATTGGGCGGTGATTGTTAAATGTTGACATCTGGTTGGGAAATGCCAAGGGCTCACTAAATAATACCAACTCACGACAGATAAAAGAAGTAACAATACAAGGGAGAAATGTAGTGAAAGAAAACTCAGACTCTGGGACCAGGTGCGGTGGTGCACGCCTGTAATCCCAGCGGCTTAGGAGGCAGAGACAGGAGGATCCAAGTTCAAGACCAGAGGCAGTCTGTGTAATTTAGTGAGACCCTGTCTCAAAAAGCACAAAAATGGGCTGAGGGTGCAGCTCAGTGGTCCAGCACTTGCGAAGCATGCAAATGTGAGGCCCTGGGTTCAACCTCCAGTACCGCAAAGAAAAAAAAAAAAAAGACTGAGCAGCTCCTTCCTAAAGGAGCAAGTCCATGTTGGAAGACTTGGTGGTGAGGGAATCCCTGCCTTGAGGGACACTTTGTGGGAGGGCAGGGCACTGCGCCCAGTGGCCGCTTGCCAGGGCTGGAACATGATGGCAGCTAGGGACAGGGAGGAGGGAAAGGTGGGAGGTGCCTGGGGAAAGGTAAGCTGGGGTCAGGTGGCTTGGCAGGTGCCATTTGAACTTTACTCTGCACAACTGGGAAGCCAGCACGCCCCAAAACAGCAGTGACTGAATCAGGTTGGGCACCCTGGGGAGATGGCACCAGTACCTGCTGAGTGCTCTGGGTGCCCCAGGTGCCGTGTTCACTGCTTTGCGCTTGGCCTTTGTGATCCTGGGAAGCTTAGGTCATGGAAATGGAAGAGGCTCAGGGAAGCTCACTGCCTAAAGGAAGTAAACAAAGTTATTCTAAATCATAGGGTAAGGCACCGAGAATGTCTGAGACAATTTGAAGAAACCACTAGGAAGACACAGGACTATAAGGGAAGTCCTGTGTCCTGTCGGCATTGAGACTTAATATAGAGCTAGGGGTGTAGCTCAGTGGTAGAGCACCTGCCTAGCATGTTTGAGGCCCTGGCTTCATCCCCAACACTGCAAAAAAAAATTAATATAAAGATATAGTTGCCTGGCACAGAATCGGGAAGTGTTTCGATCTGCTGTACATAGGGTTGCTGAGTCGGATTTAGCTCGACAGCACCTAACAACAACAACAACAAGCAAAACAATGTGATAAATGAGAATAACTACGTAGAAATAAAATAGGAAATAGAATGGAGCAAGGGACCAAGAAACAGAGCCTGCATTTGCACGAATATGGTCCAACCCAGAAGCAGCACAAACCCAGGCAAGGAAAGGATGTGCTCCTTAGTATTTGGACAGTCAACAAGCCAAAAGGAATAAAGTAAAACCAGATCCCTGCCTCACACCACCCATGACAATAAATTCACAAATGTGAAAAATGAGTCCTAAAATTTTTAGAAAAATAATATAGACATTAAGTAACATTTCAAAAATAACAGAGCTGTAGTCAAACGTGTGAGGTCCAACATCCAAACCTGCCTTCTCACCCATGTGGCGATAGATTCTTGGTCATTTTAGACTGTAGACAAGAACTTTAGACAAGAACAAGCCAAAACTGATGGCAGGGAGGTAGTGAGTGAGGGCTGGAATTACATCTGGTTCCCAGACTCTCACCTGAAGGGTTGGCTGGGGAGGCACAGGGAAGGACCTCTCGTGACAGCACCCTCACTTCGTCACAGGTCGGGCACTGTGTTAGGTACTGTCACAAATACCTGGGAAAACTAACTTACAAAGAGAAAAGGGTCATTTGGACTCAGTTTTGGAGGTTCAGTCCACAATCAATCGGTCCCATTGCTTTTAGACCTGTGGCAAAGCAGCATATCATGGCAGAAGCACATGGCACAGCCAGACAGCTCAACTCATGGCCAAGGAGCAAAAGACAGGAAGGGGCTGGGGTCCCACTCTCCCCCTGGAGGGCACATCCTCACTGACCTGAAGACCTCCCACTGGGCCATGCCTCCTAAAGGTCCCATCACCCCCGTTGTGCCATGCCTTTAACACACGGGTCCTTGGGGGACGTTCCAGATCCAAAGACGAGCAGGCACCGGCGCTGTCCCACACACGCTGGCAGGTGTCATGTGTGAGAAACACCATCAGGTCCTCAACAGACATGCGAGGAGGGAGTGTGGGTGGTCATTCCACTCAGATGCCGGCAGAGAGGCTACAAATGAGACAGTGGGCACTCGACGTGCTGGAGCTAGAAGGGGCTTCAGGGGGCCCAGTGCAATCATCTGCTTCATAGCTCAGGACGGGGCTTCTCACCAGGAGTCTAATTTGGAACCCTAAGTGAAGAAGATGCCTCCCTGTTCTTGCTGTGAATAGCTCACTGCCCTGTCTTTCTGGGCACGGAAACTTTTTTTTTATTTTTATCTATTTATATTTTTTCTTTGCAGTCCTGGGGGTTGAACCCAGGGCCTCACACTTGCATGCTTTGTAAGTGCTGGGCCACTGAACTGCACCCCCAGCCCATTTCTTTACTTTTTGAGACAGGGTTTCGCTAAATGACTCAGACTGCCTCTGGTCTCGAACTTGCGATCCTCCTGCCTCCGCCTCCCGAGTCACTGGGATGACAGGCGTGCACCTCCACGCCCAGCTGGACACCTTTTTTTCAAGGGCTCGCTCTCACTCTGGTTACCAAATCATCCAACTCCCTGCCCGTTCCCTCACCTACTCTCTACTTGCCTGCCTCATCTTTCTGGTCCTCTGGTCCTTCCACCACAGTCTCCCTCTGAACCCCGACACTGAAGTGACCCATCCGTGTTCTCACCCCTCCTGTCTGAGAGCTGGCTCTACCCAGAGAAGCTCATGTATGCTGGGGTCCCTATAGCTTCCTGCCTCGCCTCCACCTAAGCCTCCAGTGTACTCCATCCTTGACCAGCACCTGCCATATTACCAAATCCAAAGGTCTCTTGTCTGGTCTCTGAGTTCACTGCTCCGCCTGCTGTGGTATCCATGGCAAGACTTCTGGTTCTCTTCCTACTGTAGCTTTCAGAGGAAAGTGCCAGCAACTTTTGATTTTCTCTGTGGGTATTAGCAGACAAGAGAGGCAGACAAGACAGGCAGAATGGCTTCACCAGACTATGGTTATTACTACCTCTGTTCATCAGGTCAGTCCTGCGTGGGAACTTAGTGTCCTAACCTATGACTGGCTTTAGTAAATTGGCCCCTGGCTCCTTTGCCAGACGAATTTCTTGCTGCTGCTACATCCTACGGTGTTTTCCAGTTCTCCAAATGTGTCACACATCACACTATTTCACAGTTCACCTGTTCTCTGTCTTTGTCTATCTCCCTGTCTCTGCAGGAGCGGTGGAAGAGATCCCCCCAGGCTGCCCTCAAGCCATGATCCTCCTGCCTCAGCCTCCCCAGTTTGCATCTGCTCTCCTCTTTTGAGAAAGATCTCAACCCCTTTCCCTGAAACCGGACTGTGTCCCTTTGGACATGCTCTAATCTGAATGTGCTTCAGGAGGCAGAGATCTCTCTTCAATCTTGGTACCCAGCTGAGTGATCCAGAGCATGTTCTTAGGAAATTTGGATTGGAGGAAAAAAGGGACCAGATAGCTTTTCTTTTCTTTTCTTTCTCTCTTTCTTTCTTTCTTTTTTTTTTTCCAGTACTTGAGGTTGAACCAGGGCCTCGCACATACTTTGCAAGTGCTCTACCACTGGGCTGTACCCCCAGTCAATTTTTTATTTTTAATCTCAACTCAGGGTCTCACTAATCTGCACAGGCTGCCTCTGGCCTCAAACTCACAATCCTTCTGCCTCTGCCTCCCAAATAATTGGGATTGCAGGTGTTCACCATCTTACCTGGCTCCAAATGGCATTTTGGAGTCATCCATGCACAAGAAACATGTGCCCAGTGTCACCCTGTCCTCTCATTGCCTCCTGCTCTACCCCTGAACTTTCCCTCAAACCCAGGAGCAAATGTGAGATGCCTTGGGAGACCTGGGGGGGAGAAGTTTGTGCAGATGGAAGAGGTGGGGAAGACCCCTTGTAAAAGACTCTGTGCCTTGAAGTACATTCAACCATGGTGGCACTCATTGACCAGTCACCAAATTGATGGAGGCCTTGCCTCTGATGCCCTTCCCCAGCTTTTCTCTTCCTGCCTTGAGTTGGGGGCAGGGGACAGATAGGGAGAGTTGCTTTTTCAGGAGAAGGAGACCCCTAGTTCCTCCTACTCCCCAGAGCCAGAGCCAGAGCCAGAAGGAGTCGTGTGCACAGGACAGGCAAGGGAAGCCAAGTTCACGGTAAACTGGAGAAGAGGAGGGGCATCCTGGGCTCACAGTGTGCTGAGTGGAGGGGAATTTGTTCTGTGGGGACTGATCTGAGGAAGTTGGTGGCCCAGGGGCAAGAACTAATGTTGTTCTGGGGCTCATGAGTTTACAAGATGCTCTCCCTTCTGTCCGGCCAGTCCCTTGGACACTCACATTGGGATTTCCATCCCAGCCTCGTCCTTGAGGTCACTGCAAGGCCGGAGGCAAAATAGTTGGGGGTGGGGGAGGTTGGGACACTCGGGAGAAAGACAGCACATTGCAAGTTAGGCCTCTGGGGCTGCCAGAGCCCAGCCAGCGAGGGTTCCCACTGACACCCCTCAGGATGCACCTCAGCCCTCTTCACCCTTCCCTAGGGACACACAGGCCTGGCACTGGCCTTGACTCTGGCCAGCTTTGGAAGAAGGAGGAGACTCCTGCTGTAGAAAGATGACCTGCTTGGACGGCAGCCCCTTCTTTTGGGGGGCCTGGGGAGAGCCACCCTCGAGGAACCTGAGCAGGGGCCCAGCAAGCTCAGAGCAGGGCAGGGGCTGGGGGCCAGGTGGTGTGGGCGTGCAAGCATCTCTGCTGACTGGTAGGCGCAGAACCCTAAAACAAAGGCTGTGGCCTTGCTGCAGGAGCTCCATGCCTCATTTCCTCAGGCCGCCAGTGTCAGGGCTTGGGACTGTACTGTCCCGCTCTGCCTTAACCCCAGTGACCCCTACCCTGGAACAAAGTGGGTGCTGGAGGCTGACCTGGCTCTAGCCTCCCCTGGGACAGCCATTGGCTTCCACCTGCAGGGGTGGAAGCCATGGAGGTAGGGACACAGCGTGTCCAGGGACCACCCAGTGAGTAACTCACTGTGAGCCAGTGTGGGAAAGAGCCTGGAGGGAAGCATCTTCTGGGGATGGGCACTTTGGGCAGCATGATGCTGGGCAGCTAGGTTCTGCTGATGTCTTGTCTCTTCTTTTTTATTATTATTTTATTTTATTTATTTATTTACTTATTTTTTGTGGTCCTGGGGGTTGAACCCAGGGCCTCATGCTTGCATGCTTTACAAGTGCTGGACCACTGAGCTGCATCCCTAGCACCGCCCCCCCTTTTTTTTTTTTTTTTCCTTTTGAGACAGGGTCTCGTTAAGTTATGCAGACTGCCTCTGGTCTCAAACATGCGATCCTCCTGCCTCCGCCTCCCAAGCCGCTGGGATTACAGGTGTTCACCACTGCACCCAGCTGTCTCTTCTTTCTTAATGTGTCCCCCTTCCCAGGCCTTCCTTCCCTCTTTCCTATAATTATATAGGATTATTCTGATTCAGTCTCTTATTATATAGATCTGTTGTGATTTTCTATTTTTTCTTGAGTCAGTTTTGCTAATTTGTGTGTTTCCTGAAAAATTTCCATTTCATCCAGATTGTCTTACTTGCTGGGTTTCATGGTGTTCCCTTACAATCCTAATTTTAGTAAGTTAGTAGTAATGTCCCCAGTAGTAATGTCAATTTTCATTTGCATCTTCTCTCTTTTTCTTAGTTTCACTAAACTTTGTCAGTTTTTTAACCCTTTCAAAGAACTTTGTTTTCATTGATTCCATTTTCTTTTTGTTTTTAATTTTCTGTATCATTTGTTTATAGTCTAATTTTTATTATTTTCTTCCTTCTGCTGGCTTTGGGCTTGGTTACTACTTTTTTCTGGCCCTGTAAGTTGTAAAGTTAGGTTGTTGGTTTGAGATCTTTAGACATTACAGCTATAAGATTCCCTCTAAGTAATGCTTATACTACATCCCACAAATTTTGGCATATTTTCATTGGTCTCAAAGTATTTCATAAGTTCCCTAGTGGCTTCTTCTTTGACCCAACCCAGGGCCTTGCACTTGCTAGGCAAGAGCTCTTACCACTAAGGTAAATCACCAACTTAACCATTTTTAAGTGTACAATTTAGTGGCATTAAGTACATTCACAAGTTTTGCAGTTACTGCTCATCTCTGTCTTTTAACTGGTGAATTTAATTCATTTACATTTACAGTAGTTATTCATTTACATTGACAGCTTACTTCTGCAAAAATATTCTTTTCTACATGAATCTTTTTGTTGTTCTTCAGTTCCCTTAGTACTTCCTTTTTTTTTCTAGTGTGCCATATTTTGTTTCCTCTTCCTTTCTTTTCTATATATTTCTTTTCTTTCTTTCTTTCTTTCTTTTTTTTTTTTTTTTTTTTTTTTTTTTTTTTTTTTTTTTTTTTTTTTTTTTTTTTTTTTTTTTTTTTTTTTTTTTTTTTTTTTTTTTTTTTTTTTTTTTTTTTTTTTTTTTTTTTTTTTTTTTTTTTTTTTTTTTTTTTTTTTTTTTTTTTTTTTTTTTTTTTTTTTTTTTTT